>JAPYXV010001883.1:0-13669 GCA_028533065.1 Trachops cirrhosus | reverse complement strand
AGTAAAATGACAGCAAACTCACAATTATTAACAACCACACCTAAAACAAAAACAAAAAGAAACTAAGCAAACAACTAGAACAGGAACAGAACCACAGAAATGGAGATCACATGGAGGGTTAGCAACAGGGGAGTGGGAGGAGGAGAGAGGGGAAAAGGTACACAGAATAAGTAGCATAGATGATAGGTAGAAAATAGACAGGGGGAGGGCAAGAATAGTATGGGAAATATAGAAGCTAAAGAACTTATGACCCACGGACATGAACTAAAGCGGAGGAATGTAGGTGGGAAAGGGTGTGCAGGGTAGATGGGAATGAAGGGGGGTAATGGGACAACTGTAATAGCATAATCAATAAAATATATTTAAAAAGATTAAAAAAAGAATTCTCAAAAAAAGATAGGAAATGTAAAAATGGAAATAGAAAATACAAAAAAGAACTACTCAGATATGAAGAATATAATAACTGAAATGAAGAATACATTAGAGGAAATCAACAGTACAGTAGATAAAGCAGAGGATCAAATTAGTAATTTGGCAGACAAGGTAGTAGGAAACACCAAACCAAAACAGCAAAAAGAAAAAAGAATTTCTAAAAAATAAGGATAGTGTAAGGAACCACTTGGACAACATCAAACATACCAATATCTGCACCATGGGGATATCAGGAGGAATGAACAAAGAAAAAAGAAACAAACTCACAGGTACAGAGAAAAAAACTGATGGTTGCCAGATGGGAGGGGAAGTGGGGGATGGATGAAAAAAGGGGGAAGGGATTAAGATGTGCAAATTTCCAGTTATTAAAATAGTCACCGGGACTATTTAGAGCCTTTCTCTTATAGTACAGCACAGGGAATAAAGGCAATAATATTGTAATAACTAGGAATGGTGTCACACGGGTAGCAGACTTATTGGCGCGATCACTTTGTAAGTTATATAAATGTCTAATCACCATGTTGTACACCTGAAACTAATATAATATTGTATTAGAACTGTAATTTAAAAATAAAACTTATTTTTAAAAAGAATTAACTGATGTTAATCTAGTACAGAATTGTATAAGTTAATCAGAGAATGGGAAATCTCACATTTATAAAGCACTTTGCAAATGATAAAGTGCTTTCATATGTAACACATACAACTCCATATTATTCCCAGGTTGCAGATAAGAGATAAGAATTGCCTGTATTGTAGAACCAGACTAGAAATGAGTTCTTCCATCTTCAAATCCAACGCCGTTTCCACATTTTGCCTTTTGCAAATAACTCAAGAAATTATTTACCTTCCTTTATAATGGAAATAATTAACTCATATCAGAAAGTAAATGAGAGAAAGACAAATGTTTTTCTTATCTATTATTATTCTAATACTTAGGAAAAGCCAAACCTGAGCTAGGAAGGTTTAAACATTTATAGTAGAGCATATTAATTTATAGCGAACATATACTGAGTTCTTACTATGCACCACAAGCTAGTAGTTATGAGGGACAAACCTGTTGCTGGGAGTAATTTGTAAACTGTAAATACTAATGTAAAGTGTTTTTATTTTGAGAGAAAACTCACAAATTAGTTAAAGACTATAAATCCCTAGATATCACTAGACAAAAGTCCAAAGCAGACTCAGAAAATGCTTACTAAAAAGGAATCTTCCCAATCACCTACTCCAATAACCACCTCTTCAAGATGAGGAAACCTAGAAGGAAGAAGATAACTAACCTGCCAAATATCTCATCATCAGTTAGTGTCAAAGCAAGATATAGTAACTGTTTCAGAAATGGTTAAAGTTTCAAGACACTATGAGAGGACTTGAGAGTTTTTTTAAACTTCTGCATCCAGGAACCTAATTGGGTTGACCTGTCTACAGCAAGTAAACATAAAACCTAAAACAACTAGGAAGCCCCTACTATGTTTTTCAATAATATGGCAAATCCCTGGTCTCCCCACTCCACCCCTGCACTTGCAGGAAGATGACTAATAGGTTTATATGATTAGGCAAAATTGGAGTATTTACATTTCGACTACTTTTCTTTTTACATAAGTGAAAATTACTGATGGTATTGATACAATCCTTGGTAAAGTTCAGGTTATCACTTTCGACTGTTATTAAACAGAGTAAGTTGAACTGGGAATTTAAAAAGATGTTATTTCCACAGCACATTAGCATAACAAATATAAAACACCTTTAGTCAATGACCATGACATTATACAGAATTAATGGATGTAGACAAATGAGATGTGATCAGTAAGTAATGCTTTGTTATCATTCTACCTTACTCATATCAAAGAGTTTACTCATAATTCAAAGCAATCTCAACTATCTGTCATTAACTTCCAGTGTAAGAAACAGAGAAATCCACTAAAGAGCACTGCTTGCCAAATGGGAATCTCCATTCTTTTAAATCAGTGGAACACTATAGGCATAGGACCCTAGCATGCATGATGCTGTTAGCAATTGGGTATCTATTCACCCTACTGAATGGCAAATAACAAAGGCATGCAAACAGAAATGAAGTGTTGGACCACTCAACTCTTCTTTGAAAAACCTGTCTCAAAATACCTGGCAAAATGTGTACAGGAGGATAAAAGGAGAATAAGGCAAAGTAGAAAATCAGGTACGGCAGGATCTGTGATGATGCCGACTCTACTTAGCTGTAGCACTGTATCGGCCTCAGCTTACTTAATTTGTCTACTCTGAACGTGAGGGCCCTGGCTATAAATGTTTATTGAGTCCACTAAATTCGGGCATTTCACTGATTACATTTTTTTAACTTTTTAAAGTATATTTTATTGATTATGCTATTATAGTTGTCCCATTTCCCCCTCTTTATTCTCCTCCACCCTGCACACCGCGCCCCCACATTCCCCCGCTTTAGTTCATGTCCGTGGGTCATAAGTTCTTTAGCTTCTACATTTCCTATACTATTTTTAACCTCCCCCTGTCTATTTTCCACCTACCATTTATGCTACTTATTCTCTGTACTTTTCCCCCTCTCTTCCCCTTCCACTCCCCTGTTGCTAACCCTCCATGTGATCTCCATTTCTGTGGTTCTGTTCCTGTTCTAGTTTGCTTAGTTTGCTTTTGTATTTGTTTTTGTTTTAGGTGTAGTTGTTATTAACTGTGAGTTTGCTGTCATTTTACTGTTCATATTTTTTTATCTTCTTTTCCTTGGATAAGTCCCTTAACATTTCATATAATAAGGGCTTGGTGATGATGAACTCCTCTAACTTGACCTTATCTGAGAAGCACTTGATCTGCCCTTCCATTCTAAATGAAAGCTTTGCTGGATAGAGCAATCTGGGATGTAGGTCCTTGACTTTCATGAGTTGGAATACTTCTTTCCAGCCCCTTCTTGCCTGCAAGGTCTCTTTTGAGAAATCAGCTGACAGTCTGATGGGAACTCCTTTGTAGGTTACTGTCTCTTTATCTCTTGCTGCTTCTAGGATCCTCTCCTTCATTTTTCCCTTGGCTAATGTAATTCTGATGTGCCTTGGTGTGTTCCTCCTTGGGTCCAACTTCTTGGGGACTCTCTGAGCTTCCTGGACTTGGTGGAAGTCTATTTCCTTTGCCAGATTGGGGAAGTTCTCCTTCATTATTTGTTCAAATAAGATTTCCACTTGTTGCTCTGCCTCTTCCCCTTCTGGTACCCCTATAATTCGGATGTTGGAATGTTTAAAGATGTCCTGGAGGTTCCTAAGCCTCATTTTTTTGAATTCTTGTTTGTTCATTCTTTTCTGGTTGAATGTTTCTTTCTTCCTTCTGCTCCACTCCATTGATTGAGTCTCCCAGTTTCCTTCCCATCACTATTGGTTCCCTGTACATGTTCCTTTATTTCAGTTAGCATAGCCTTCATTTTTTCATCTAATTTGTGCCTAAGTTCAACCAATTCTGTGAGCATCCTGATTACCAGTGTTTTGAACTATACATCTGTTAGGTTGGCTATCTCTTCGTTTCTTAGTTGTATTTTTTCTGGAGTTTTGATCTGTTCTTTCATGTGGGCCTTTTTTTTTTCTCAATGCGACTGTTATGCAGTAAGGGGCTGAGCTTTAGGTGTTCACTAGGGCGGGGCAACCCATGTTGCTGGGTTGTGATGCAGTATGTAGGGGAGGGATCCAAGAGGGGACAATGGCGTTTGCTCCTCTCTCTGCCAGTTTCCAGTCACTTCCACTGCTACGCACAATCAAATTGGACCCTTCTGGTGCTGATTCCCACGTGGGTGTGCTTGTGTATGTTCTAGGACCCTGTGGGTTTCTCCAACAATCTCTCTTGTGAGGCTGGGAGTTTTTCCTGCTGCCTCAACCCCCACAGGTGTTTTCAATAACTGGTTTGAGGCTTTATTTCCCTGAGCTGGGGCCCTGGTTTGCAAGGTCTGTTTCGCACTCCAGCTGTTCCTCCCAGTTTATCTGCATGTGAATGTGGGACTGCCTGCTCCACAATCTGCTGGGTTTGCCAGCCGCCACCTTGTCCATCCCAGTCCTTCAGCCACAGCCTTGCTGTGACCCTTCTCCACCTGGCTGGCTGACTCCGCCCTTCCTACCGGTCTGGATGAATGTGTCTTCTTTAACTCCTTGGTTGTCTGACTTCCATACAGTTCAATTTTCTGTCAGTTCTGGTTGTTTTTTGTTTTCAAATTATTGTCCTTCTTTTGGTTGTGCAAGGAGGCACAGTGTGTCTACCTACACCTTCATCTTGGCTGGAAGTCCTGATTACAATTTTTGAAGAATTGTTTGCAAAAGTACTATTTAAAAGAATACAACCTCCTATGTGAAGGCTTAACTAACAGGCATATAAATACATAACAAATAACAAATCAGGTAATAGGAATAAATATTCATAGCAAGTTGCAAATAATAATCCCACTTTACTGGGTATCAACAAAATGGCATGATAAGGATAGATTCTTTATCCTCCATGTTAAAGTATAATTTTCAAAAAAATAAAATTATGACTCTCAAGCAAATATAAAATTAACACATGTAAAAGATTTAATTTAACTCATTAACTAATGAGAGAACCAGTAAGGTGTTACAAGTTCAACAAGCATTTAAGAAGCTGGGATATTTATAGGAAATTTAACAAAGAAATTCAGTATAACATTAATGAATTAGATATAAACTGGTAGTGACCAATAGACCATAAATCTGGAATTATCTGTTCCACCAGGCTCTACCACCATTTCAACCTAATAAAGTCTTTGAGTTACCTAAGTTTTGGCCTTTAATCAATACTAAGCATTTTTGCCCTGGCTGGTTTAGCTCAATGGATTGAGTGTGGGTCTGAGAATCAAAGGGTTGCTGGTTTGATTCCCAGTCAGGGCACATGCCTGGGTTGCAGGCCAGGTCCCCAGTAGGGGGTGTGTGAGAGGCAACCACACATTGATATTTCTCTCACTCTCTTTCTCATTCCCTTCCCCTGTCTCTAAAAATAAATAAAATCTTTAAAAAAAACAACAACAAAACAACTAAACATTGCTATGAACTAAGTACATTCCCTGCACAATTCTTGAGTGGCTTTTGCCTTGTTTTATATTGGAAGATGTGCTATCCACATGTGTGTGCACCTTATTTCCAAGTTTTGGATAAATTTTCCTGCATGTCCTTTCATTATTTAGCTTCTACAGGACCATAATCTAGGTGGGTCCTGAGGCAAGGGTGAAGATAGGGAATATATAAAATTGTAACCAAGCTGTTCAAATTATTAACATGGTGAAGGTTGAGGCATGAGGGAAGACTCACTAGCCTGGGAGCTTAAACTGTGATTTTGAACTTTCCCTGCCTGCATCAATGCCTGGATATACATCTAAACTTCAAGATAACTCTCTGATTACCTCCTGAAGGGCTTGCACATCCAAACCACAAGACATCACCACCAGATGTGCCGAGACCGCCTGACGCCCACCTTCTGCACCACCTGACATCCATTATCCAGGCTGCCTGACATCTGACCATCCTGAGCCAATCCCAAGGCTCAGAATGCAGGACTAACCATTCTCAAGAAGGTATTTTTTATTATAAGTGCTTTTAACTTTTTTTTATTCTTAGAACACTTCTGAGTTTTTGCCTGGCTGTGTTTCTTATTTGCAAACACTAAGACCCTTGAATCAATCTTTATCATTCAGTTTTAGCCAAAGCCTCCCAACCCTTTGGGAGTTTGTTCGACAGTCCAAACAAGTCCATGGAGCAGGATGAATATTCTAATCGACCAAGAACTTTTATTCCCTCTGCCAGCTTTAATAGTCATTAAAAGTACAATAACTTCCAAACCCAGATACATGTATTTTGGATGGCCCTAGGTTTTCTGTTTCTATTGAATTTTGCACAGATCTGTGGAATTAAAGAGATGTTGGAAATGTGCCCATTATTTGTGGACACTCCTTGTTAAAGCTTCCTGGAAAATGTCCGAGAGAGCTCTCTGCAGTGGTGTTTGGGGTAGCCCTAGACTTCACTCTCACTATAGGGGAGAAAACAGCATCTTTCAGGCTGACCTCTAACTGAAGGACTTTCTCACATTACTCAGAAACCTGTCTTTCCTGTGGTTATTTCTTGCCTTTTCACTTTATATATTCCCTTTCCACTCTACTTACTTGCCTTTTTCCAAATACCACCTGTTAAATCTGGTCAATTTTTTTAGAATTTTGATGGTCATTATTTTATAGCTTCTTTTATTTACACCATTTTAAAATGTAAGATAGGGAGTCTTATTAAATAAAATTATAACTCAATCTAAAATTCCTTTCAGCCCCAAATAAGAAACTAGTAGGAATTTGAAAAACAGTGAGTTGAAATTATCACCCTCATCTTGGCTATTGTGAATAATGCTGCAATAAACATGGGAGAGATATACCTTTTTTCTTTTTTAATGGCAGCTGACATTCAGTATTATATTAGTTTCAGATGTACAGCACAGTGGTTGGACATTTATATAGCTTATGAAGTGATCCCTCTGATAAGTCTTTCGCCTACCTGACATCATCTATAGTTATTACAATATTATTGACTATATTCCCAATGCTGTACTTTACATTCCTGTGACTATTTTGTAGCTGCCCGTTTGTATTTCTTAATCCCTTTACCTTTTTCACCCAACCCTCAAACCCTTTCCCATCTGGGTGCAAATTATTGCTATAATTGGATTTATATACAATATATTAATGTATCAAATTAACAAGTTGAACACCTTAAATTCATGTTATATGTTGAATATATTTCAATTTTTAAAATGTACAAATATTCATTCTATATTACATACTTAAATGTAAGTGAATTTGTTTAGCTTACAAACATTCTTAAATGCCAGAGATTTATGAAGATTCATTCCTTAATCAGATAGTATGCTCTTCTTCCCAAAGTAATGACAGATTAGATTCCTAGATACATAAATTACAAGTATCCATCACCTGCATTTATACTTAGCATTCAGATTCTCTCTGCATTTCATTTAACACAACCCAATTAAGAAAAAGCATCACTGTAGAAAATCTGTATGTACTTATTTGAAATGCATCTATAGTAAATGTCTTGGGTGTGGTGCTGGCAGAGCTTTTGCAAAACATATACTTAGTCAAATGACATACACAGAATTACTTCATAAGTCTACAGATCTGATAACATCTGTTCTCACTATCTATTCTTACTCAGTCTTCTGGGAATTCCAGCTTGCTTTATCACAATAAAAGTCAATGGACATTCTGTTCTCATCATTTCTGGCCTAATGAGAAATGTTCTTGTTATTTCTGCAACCTAATTATTTTAAGTAGCCAAACTCAGAGGCTCAAGATCAATCTTAAGGTCAAAACCAATGGGAAAAACATGTACCTTCAAAACTAAGGAAGTGGCCTAAATAATGGCTCTCAAAAAGAGTTTGAGCCTGAAGAGAAGCACTGAATTCATGACAGAAAAATTCAGATGAACCCTTCTAAGGTAAGCATATTTGAGAGCAGGTCATAGAAATTCAAACTGATACAAATCTCTATGTATCAATTTATCCTTTTATTTTCTATACTGCTTATTCCATTAAACTGTTGTGTTTTATACTGTTGTTTTATTTGGTTACTTACTCTTTGTATTTGCAACATGAAACCATTTCGGGCATAACTTCAGCCCTAAGTAGTTCTATATAAATTAAAACAACACACAGGATAGATGGTACAGAAAAGTTTCACATGGGGATTTTTAAATGTAGGGATATGAATAGGTTGAACCTCATGTGATTCTGTTAATAAAATATCAGAAAGCTACAAAGCCTTGAGAGTAAACATTAGTCAATATGAATATGTGGCTTTGGCCTAAAAAAATTGAATCTAGAGACAAATTACCTAGCAGATGGAAAAGCAATACCCTCCAAAGTCCATTCAAAATCATGTTGTTTCATCCAATTGTTTTACATTATGAAACACAGTGGCCTCAATGTGATTGGAAAGCTCTAGATCGAGAGAATCAAGAGATTCAGATTGTAAGCCATATTCCATTATTGCCAAGTAATTAAAACCTCGCCTCTCCAGGTGTCTTTTTTTATCTGCAAATTGAAGGAATTAAGTTAGATTATATCTTACTTAGCATAGCTCGAGAGGCCAGCTCTAATGTTCTAGAGGTCAATGTGTGCTAGGAACATCACAATGTTCAAACCATGTCACCCATCTTAATAGAGAAAGCCCTTAGTGGATACCCTTCTCAGCAAACAGTGCTTTCACAGAAGGCTCCTATTGGCTGGGAATTCAGAGCACTGAACACTGGCTTTTGTCTTCACAATCTGGTCTAGGCATGCATTTCCTTTGCCCTTGCATGCTGCAGTAGCAGAGTGCCTTTGGGATCAGGCAGATCCCAGCTTAAATGCCAGCTTTACCAGTAACTGCTTTATGACCATCTTGAGCAAGTCACTGAATCATTTCTCCAAGATTTAGTTTCCTCATCAGCAAAATCAGCATATTAATTACATCTTTACCATAAGGTTTTATGAAGAGTAAATCAGATGACACACAAAAAGCCTTTGGTGTGGTACTTGCCACGTGTGTTCAATTATTCATTTCATTTTGACATGTGCTATGAATTTGTGTGGTTGTGGGGCCTCTTGGCCTACACTTCATGGTGAGCAGAGATTGGTACAGTGAAGTAAGTTAAGGGGAGTGAGTTTAGGGGAGGCTGGCAAATATAAAACAACAAATGTAAGCTAAAAGAAAATCTGCAGACAGAAAATTACTTTACAAGTCTATTTGTAAAGCTAACTTAACAGCTGCTTAGGGAACTCTTGCTTCTTTTTAGCAAACTCGTGACTAAATGCATGTTCAGAATTAAAAGAATTCCCAAACTAGGCTCAGTAAATACCAAATTTGGATTATTCCATTAAAAAAATCTTCTGCAAATGAAAGGAAATACACCAAAATATTAATAGTGGCTATCTCTGGGTGGTAAGAATATAGGTAACATCTATTTGCTACTTTATATATGCTTCATTTATTTTCCAAGTTATTGTTTTCTAAAATAAATGTATTATTTTACATTCAGAGAATTAATCATAATTAAATATGTAATAACTGCAGAAAAAAAGGATATGGATCTTTCATGATCTGCTTTTCCATAGTTTTTAGATTCTCCAGCAGCTGTTTACTATTTGCATTTTTTCCTGTTAATAATGTCATTATTTAACCCTCTTCTGAGTCTGGAGCATCAAAGTTGCTGCCTCAAAAACTGTGAAATTCTAAGATAATTTCAATACATCAAACACTCCCACCAGGACACAGCAGAAAGATTCCAGTTAAGAGTGAGTGGGAAAAGCAGGCAGAGGAAATAAGAGTTTTTAAAATGTTTACACATTTACTTCCTTACCCAGACACATACGTATATACAACCATACCCAGAATACTTGCATGTACAGACATACTCATCCATACACATACTTCCCCGCATCTCACTTCCTGTTGCTTTTTATACTGGATAAGATTTGATCATTGCTAATGATACACAGCTGTGCCAATTCCTTGCTTTCTTTACCCATGATTTCCTTTCTCTCAGATGTAATTCCTCTTGTCATTTAAATAGTCTTTCAAAATGAGGCCATTCGGACAGGCCCTGATCTATCATATGGCTGGCAAATAACCAATGAGTTCAGGATGCTTAGCCAGATAATTCAGATACCACAGATGCGGCCTCTGCTTAAATGACCTTAAATGGGCTCCAGGGCCTAAAAGCTGAAGGCCCACTAAGAGACCAAATGAGACATCACAGTTAATGGGAAAGTGCATCGGCCTCCAACCCATTCATCTAGGAATAGGCATGTGTTCAAAATTATTAAAGACTTCTAAGGAAACCTAGCCTTATATATTTATTTCTTTTTAGAGTTAGAGGAGAAATTAGAAAGCATGTGGTCTATCCACTTCCTTTTCACACTAAAAAAATAAAACCAGAGATGCTAAGTATTCCACAGAGAGTCATCATGTCTCCTGATACCTGGAGACATGAAGTCTTCAGCTGTCAGCAACAGAAGACTCCCTGGCTAACCTAAGCAAGAAGGAATGTGCTAGAAGATAATGCAGTGCTCACAGAAGTAAAGCAAAATGACACAGTCAGAAAGGACAAAACCCAGGCAGCATCAGTGGTCTTAGGAATAGGAACTGTTCCACTGTTTTGACAGAGAGAGTTCATAAAATGAGAGGAGCCAGCTGATCTTTTCCCATTGGCCTGCATCATTCCATCTGAGAGTCAAACACCCAGGAAGATAGTTGGGTTAAACCTCAGGTCACCTACCCATTCCTCAGCAGTTACCTTGATTTATGGTCTCATCAAGGTTTTACTTAATAGGGGAATGGTAATTCCACAAAAGGAAATTGCAATACTATTATACTATTTCTCCAGAAAGTAGAATGAATGGGGAGACTGCCTATGCTCAGTATAGTTATTTGGTGCTCATTGTACCACATTAAACTGTCTTACTGTGGTGGCGAAAGCCGGGTGTTCATCGAACCCCTTTCTCATACTGCTTACAGATTCATACAGTTCTAAAATGACTGTGTATACAGGGTCCAGCATAAATAATGTCCCTCTCTTATTACAAAACCTTTATCACAAAATCATAAACATGTAGTTCTGTGACATAACAATACCACAGTCAAGCACACCATGTGGCATTTTAGGTGAAATGTTCCAATTGCTCTCCATTTCGTGTGAGACATTCACATGCCCTACCGACCACACTCAAGCAAGACTTACTTCTGCTGGACCCTGTACATTCCTCTGACTTTGTCCTGTGTCCCTTGTTGACAAGAAAATGCCCTTGAGGGAGGTAATGCATTTATAAATTAGAGTTAATTAAACAGACTCTTCTCTAAAGGAGAAAGCAGAAGATATTTAAGGGCCCTGTGTACCCAAGATAATGGGAAAGGGCACATAAGGAGAGGTCAGGAACACCAAAGAAAAACATTGTCATTTCACATTTTTGTCTAGTCCCCATCCAAAAATTTCAGAAATTCTACCATCTAGAAGTCAATATTAAATTAGTTTAATACTCTATATAAGCTTATATCCTTTCAGTCCTTTTCTATTTATACACAACTAAAATAGGATTATTTATATATACTATTTTATAATCAGATTTTTAAAAGATTTCTTAAAAAGATTTTATTATTTTTAGAGAGAGGGGAAGGGAGAAAGAGAGGGAGAGAAACATCAATGTGTGGCTGCCTCTCGCGCACGCCTGCACTGGGGACCTGGCCCATAACCCAGTCATGTGCGCTGACTAGGAATTGAACCAGCGACTCTTTGGTTCGCAGGCCTGTGCTCAGTCCACTGAGCCACACCAGCCAGAGCTATATAATCTGATTATTAAATTATAGTGTATTATCTATATCTTTTCATCATATAAAAAATCATTTTCAAGGATGCATTTTATCCCATTATATGGATGTATTGCATTATTTATTTAATGAACATTTTATTGTTAGATGTTTATTTTTTTCCAGTTTTTGTTTCTTATTATTATTGCTTCAAGGAACCTGTGCTACTAAATCCATGTGCACATATATGATCATTTACCTGTAATAAATTCATGAAGCAGAATTGCTGTGTTAGATTGGTGAACACTTTAAGGTTTTTTTAAAAAGTTTTTGACACCTATTGCCATATTATCTTTTTGATCATTCCTCTAAATTCTGACCAATAATAACTGGAAAAAACAAATATATATATATATAATTTTTGCCAGTTTGGTAAGTGAAAAGGGTATCTTCTTTAAGTTGCATTTCATTGTTTTCTAGTGAGTTGAACAGCTCATGTATTGGTCAGCCATATTTATTTCTTTTGTGAATTGCCTGCTCAAGTATTTTACCCATGGAGTTCCTGTCTTTTTACTATTGAATTGTTAGCATTCTTTGAAAGTTAGTATGAATTCTTGGTCACATACATTACAAATATTTTCACAAATTATTAATTTTATTTTTAACAGATACTTTATAACACAACAGTTTTTAAATGGAAATAATAATGACATGTTAGGGGACATAAAATATAAGGTACATTATTTTAATTAGTAATATTTCCACAAGAATTAGAAAATAACACTACAGTAGAAAAATGACATAAGGGAGAATACCAAACGTACATCTGGATCCAATCTACCTTTCCAGACTTCATTCCATCATTTCCTCAGATGTGCTCTCCTGCAACAGCCTTCAAGACTCAGCTGTAACAAAAAGCCCCTCTGAGAAGTCTCCACAGATCTTATTTGTCTGTTTGTTTAAATTAATAGGTTGACCCGTAAAGCAGTTGAACAAGGTACTCTCAGAGGCTTGCATGTTTGAGGTATGCATGGGTTACACAGCAGCTGTCATAGGAGGAGAGTGGCATTGTTAGGTTCAATTTATGAAGAATACTACCCATTACCTGTATGGACTGCCCATAGGGCTTCTACCATCACACCTCCTTGGAAACTCCACTCAATGGGTGTCACCATCTCCTGGGACTCTCAATTCTCTTCTGTTGAATAGAACTTTTTATGGTGATTGAAATGTGCTAGATCTGTACTGTCTAATATGGTAGCAACTAGTCTGTGGCTACTGAACACTTGACATGTGGCTATGTGCCCTAAAGGAATAAAATTTTTTATTTAGACTTCAAGTCAAGATGGGGGTTTAGGCAGACTTGGCTCACCTCTTTGTGAAACCACATCAAAATTACAACTAAAATATACAACCACCATCACTCAGGAACATCAGAAATCAAGCTGAATGGAAGTCTGACAACTGTGGCATTAAAGAAACCACATTCATCAAGATTGGTGGGATGGGTGCAGATGTGGAACAGGCTGGTCCCTTACCAATGTGGTGGATGCAATTCAGGATGGATATCTCAGGAGTGAGGGGTCCCAGCCCCTCACAAGGGCCCCCAGCGCAGGGTTCCAGTGCCAGGAAGACAAGTCCCCCACACTTCTGGCTGCAAAAACCAGCAGGGATTACATCAGTGGAAGAAACTTCTAGAGCCCCAAGCAATTCCTTAGAAAGAACCCACACATGGACTCACCTACTCAGATTTACTCCCTCTGAGCTCCAGGACCAGGGTAGCAGATTGAAAGGCACCAGTGGGGACTTCCGGCCAAGATGGAGGCATAGGTAGACGCACTGTGCCTCCTCGCACAACCAAGATAGGGACAACAAAGATATAGAAACAAAATAACAACCAGAACTGACAGA
>JAPYXV010001882.1:0-13672 GCA_028533065.1 Trachops cirrhosus | reverse complement strand
TGTTGAATCGTTGTGTCGGCTTTGAAGTGACAAATCGAGAAAGAGCGAAGGGGTCTTGGTCCTTGTCACACAGACTCGAGTTTGAAGCGCCCAGAGGACACCCGGGTGGTCGGTGCGAAGGTCGTCTCCTCGAACACAGATCCTTCCCCTCGGCCCCGAGTTGATGGCTGCGGCCAGTGTGAGGCGCCCAGCTGAGGTGAGTGTGTAACCCAGACCCTCCCCTAATCCCGCACCGAGCCCTGCAGCTCAGGTTCCTGGGCGCCAGTCAAGTCTGCAGCCCCAGCCACGGTGGACCGCGTTTAGGTGGCGGAATGCACGTCGTCCTGACAGCGGTACTACTTGGTCAGAAAGAACAGGGTGCGGGATGCGGAGTTTTTTTGTTCTCTGCACTTGATCGTGGTGCTGCGCAGTAAATACAAGTGAAGGAGGGAGGTGGTCATGGTGATTGTGTGGCAGGTGATGGAGGTTTCAGTGGTACGAGTGGACATAATTCTGAGGCAGAAGAGTAACTGAGATGACATGACACCGAGGGCAAAGCTGCTCTTTCTCTACTGCAAGATCCACTCGGTGTATGTGCTGTGTGTGATGAGGTCTGTGGGGTCAGTCCTGAGGTCTGAGATATTACCATATTATGTAAAGGGTTATATCCTTCCATACTCATTCACACATAAAAGAAGCACACGCGTAGCTGGAAACATTATGATATTGCTCTTCAAGTGTACGTAACCTGAAGAATTATTCAGTGTTGTCACTATGCCTGGTGAAGAGGAAAAAGTTCCATGTAGGGCCATGAGAAGACTATATTAGGTTGCAGTGAAGCAGGTGGACAAGCTAGAGCTCTGCCACTGGTTCCACAGGAAAACTTCTCTCTTGCCTGTGTCACTGTCTTGACAATGATTGTGTCTGACCCACTCATGAACATTGTTTTATTTGCATACTAATTCTTAGTACATATGCTTACACTCAAATTCCTTTTAGTAATCTTATATATATCTCAACCAGAGAGCACCTTAAGTAATACTGTTTCTAATAGAGTTTACTTTTTTAGAGGTTTACAATCCCAGCAAAATTGAACAGCAGGTATAGATATTTTCCCTATACCTCTGCCTCCAACACCTGTATAGCCTCCCTCAATACCAGTATCCCCCAACCTGAGATTTGTTTACAGTGTATAAACCTACACTGGCACATCATCCTTCAAAGGCAAGTTTACATAAAGTTCACTCTTGTACATTCTACTGGTTTGGACAAATGTATCGTAAACAAAATTTCCAGAAGACCCTTCTGAGAAATCCAAAGGGAGTTTATTCTTTTGGATTTGCAAATCAGGGAACACGGCCTTCAGTAAAAACGAAAGACACACCCTGAATGGGGACAGTGGAACGGGGTTTTTGAAGATGCATTTTGGTTTTTTTTATTATAAATTGAACTTTTTATTAGAAACCAATTTTTATTTTTATAATTATATTTTATTGATTGTGCTATAAGTGTTGTCCCGATTTTCTTCTCCCCTCTATCCCCACTTCCACCCCGCACCCTCCCCCTGTCCTCCAGCATTCCCCCACTCTTTGGTTCATGTCCATAGGTTGGACATGTAAGCTCTTTGACTTCTCTGTTTCCTACAGTATCCTTAAACTCCCTCTGTCTATTTTATGCCTACCAATTATGCTTCTTATTCCCTGTACCTCCCTGCCCCATTTTCCCCCTCCCCACTGAAAACCCTCTATGGGATCTCCATTACTCTGGTTCTATTCCTTTTCTAGTTGTTTACTTAGTTTTTGTGTTTTAGATTCAGTTGTTGCTAGTCATGACTTTGTAGTCATTTTACTGTTCAGTTTTTTATCTTTTATTTCTTAGATAAGTCCCTTTAACATTTCATATAAGGACTTGGTATGATGAACTCCTTTAACTTTACCTCATCTGGGAAGCACTTTATCTGTCCTTCCATTCTAAATGATAGCTTTGCTGGATAGAGTATTCTTGGCTATAGGTCCTTGCCTTTCACGACTTCAAATACTTCTTTCTCGCCCCTTCTTGACTGCAAAGTTTCTTTTGAGAAATCAGCTGATAGTCTTATGGACACTTTTTTGTAGGTAACTCTCTCCTTTCCTCTTGCTGCTTTTAAGAATCTCTCTTTATCTTTAATCTTGGCTAACCTACTTATGAGGTGCCTCCGTGTGTTCCTCCTCAGGTCCAATTTCTTTGGGACTCTCTGGGCTTCCTGGAAGTCTGTTTCCTTCGCCAGGTTGGTTAAGTTTTCCTTCATTATTTGTTCAAATAAGTTTTCAATTCCTTGCTCTTGTTCTTCTTCTGGCACCCCTATGATTCAGATGTTAGAGCGCTTAAAGTTGCCTCATAGGCTATTAAGCCTCTCCTGATGTTTTTGAATTTTTGTTTTTTCATTCTCTTCTGGTTGGATGTTTATTCTTCTTTTTGTTCCAGATCGTTGATTTGAGTACTGGTTTCCTTCCGTTCACTATTGGTTCCCTGTATACTTTGCTTTATTTCACTTTGGGTACCCTTCATTTCTTCCTTCATTTTGTGAATGAGCTCAATCAGTTCTGTGACCTTCCTGATTACCATTGTTTTGAACTCTGCATGAGATACATTGTCTCTCCTTGCTTAGCTCTTTTTCTGGAGTTTTGATCTGTTCTTTCATTTAGGCTATATTTCTTTGTCTCAGCACAGTTGTTATTTTGTAAGGGGGTGGAGCCTTAGATATTAACTAGGTCTGGGCAATTCTGTTTGCTGTGTTGTGGCGCTGTCTGTGAGGGACAGGTCAGAGAAGGAACAATGCCGTTTGCTTACTCTGCACTAGCCACTCTTTCCAAGGATGTCTCCTATGAGAATGAGAGTTTCTCCTGCCGTGGCAACCCCTGCAGTATTTTACTACTTTTGAGTCTTTAGTTTCCTGTTCAGCTGGCCCTGCCTGGCCTGTATAGTCTGCTGCTTTGCTGCATGTCCTCTCTACTTGGCTGCCTGTCTCCCATCTCCGCCCCTCCTACCTGGGTGAATGTTTCTTTAACTCCTTGGTTGTCGAAGTTCTGTGCAGTTTCATTTTGTGGCACTTCTGGTTGTTTATTGTTTTTAAATTGGTTGTTATCCTTCTTTTGGTTTCGTGAGAAAGTGAAGCATTTCTACCTATTCCTACATCTTGGCCTGAACCTCAAGATGCATTTTGCAAGGTGACAGTCAAAGAGATGAGCTGCTAGGGAGTAAGTTCACAAACTTACATCATTCATTTTCTGATTGGTAGGGTCAGCTGAACCTTCAGTGTTCAGGTGACCCAATGGTTAACAGGTGGAGCTGTGAGTTGAGAGCAATGAGCAATACGAGAGGGAACCCAAAAAACCCCGGAATGTATTTATAAAAAATTATGTATTCTTACATGTTTAAACTTCAGTGACCTTCAAAGTACTCTCCATTTGATGCAATACACCTATCAAGACTTTTTTTCCCACTACTCAAAACAGTTTTTGAACTTGTCAATTTTGATGCCTTTTAGTGCTTCTGTTTTTTGTTTTACCTCTTCCACATCAGCAAAACATTTCCTTTTGAGGAATTTTTTTTAATCCAGGGAAACAGAAAACAAAGTCACTCAGGGTGAGTACAGGTAAATAGGGAGGGTGGGGTATGGGGTCATGCTGTTTTTGGTCAAAAACTGAATACCCAGTGCTGTGTGGGCAGGTGTGCTCTTAAATCACCCATCATGAAATGGGCAAACACATTGAGTCTTAAAAAAAATTCCTGAAGCCAAACACAGCTTCTCACAGTGCCAGCTAGTATAATGGTACAGATACGTTCCTAGAACCCTCACCTGGGCAGGGGAAGCCTGTACTACAGTGGGGCCACACTGCACAATAATTCCGTGGTTGTTTTTTGTTTGGGGGGTTCCTTGTATATGATTAAGCATTTAGCAACATCCTAATTCAAGTTCAGGTCTGCAGAATGAAGAGTTTTAGTCACAGTTTTAGTACAGGGAGTGTTGGTTGTCAGCAGCATAAAAAGTAGCATTTTTGGGCAGCACAGTCATGCTGTGGGTAGTTTTGGAGCCCAAAGGATAAAGTCATGATTTGTAAGCTGCTTCAGAGACTAAACTGCAAAACATACAAATAAATGTTGGGCCACAAATTATATTAAAGTTTTTACAAGTCTTCAATGTAATGACATGTACCTATCTACCTTTATATCATAGTGTTTTACTGGCACAAAAATTATCTGCACTCTGCCTATTCATCCCTCCCTACCGGGCCGGACAATAAACTTTTGATTGTCAGGGCATCAATTTCAAAGACATCCATCAGTAATCAGCATATTGCTAGCT
The DNA here is from genome assembly GCA_028533065.1 of Trachops cirrhosus. Lineage (NCBI taxonomy): Eukaryota > Metazoa > Chordata > Mammalia > Chiroptera > Phyllostomidae > Trachops > Trachops cirrhosus. The sequence continues at coordinate 9,348 of JAPYXV010001882.1, read as the reverse complement.
GTGTGACATAGCAACTAGGTAAGAAACCAGGCCTGCCCATCCACAAAGTTCTCCTTTAAAAAGTTGTAGCCCTGGCTGGTGTGGCTTAATGGATTGAGTGCCAGCCTGTGAACCAAAAGGTTACTGGTCCCATTCCTAGTCAGGGCACACGCCTGGGTTGCAGGCCAGGTCTTTGGAGGTATGTGAGAAGCAACCACACGTTGATGTTTCTCTCCATCTCTTTCTCCCTCCCTTCCATTCTCTAAAAATAAATAAATAATTTTTTTAAAAAAAGTTCTAGGTTACATAGATAATTGACTGCTTACGTGACCCTGTTTTTCTCTCTCTACACCTTAATTCTGATTTTACATTAATTCCCAAAGTTACAAAGTGTTGGTCAACACAAATGCTTTTAGTCAGCTGTCTGATAAAGTCCCACGAAGGCCAGAAAGGGCAACATAGGTACACATGCTTCCCAAATAACTAAACTTACGGCAAATCTCCCAACTGTGGACAACTGGATATATGAGATCAAATTCAGACATATGGCTTCTTATGCTTTCTTCCAGTGTCATAATACTAAACAAGAAAAGTACACATTCCTTTGCACATCTAAGGTCTTTCTCCAGTCTAAATTCTGCACTGTATATTAAGGAAAATCCTTTGGGAAAAGAATTTCCCACATTCCAAGAACTCCTGGGTGAACTCTCTAGTGGTGAAAGACCATGGGTAAAGGAGTTTTTACAGTTGCTACACATAATGCCTTCATCTTGTGTGAACTCTCAGATAATAACAAACTCCAGAGATATAGGTAAAACATTTCTTATATTCACTACATTCATAAAACCATTTTCCAATATGAAAGCTCAGGTGTTAAGAAGGTAAAATCTATGGCTAAAGAATTTTCCATATTTTTACTTTCAAATGCATTTCCCAGTGTGAACTCTCATGTTAACTCGACCGGGAACTATCCTTACAGGATTTCCCACATTTGCTGTGATCATAAGGCCTCTCTATCTTGTGTAAACTTGCTGATGTACAAGAAGGTGATTTCCCTGAAAAAGAGATTTCCCACAGTCACTACACTCATAAGGCCTTAACCTAGTATGAACACTCTGATGATAATGGAAGCCAGAGCCAGATGAAAAAGATTTCCCACATTCAGTACACTGCTATGGCTTTTCTCCAGTGTAAACTCTTGAGTGTTCAGTGAGGTAAGAATTTGCTCTAAAGTACTTCCCACATTCAGTACATTCATACGGTCTTTTACTTGTATGATTTCTCTGATGGTCACGAATGGCATAATGAGAGGTAAAAGATTTCCCACATTCATGACACTCATAAGGCCCTTCACTGTGAACTCCCTGATGATAAAGAAGTTTCTTCCTGGTGGTAAAAGTCTTGCCACATACACTGCACTTATAAGGCTTTCTCTTGTGTGAACTCTCAGATGTGTACAAAAGGAATGTTTTTGGATAAAGGATTTTGCACATTCATTGCACTCATAAGGCCTTTCTCCTGTATGAACTCTGTGATGATTTCTGAAGTTAAAACCAGCTGCAAAAGATTTTTCACATTCATTGCACTGATATAGTCTTTCTCTTGTATGAATTCTCTGGTGTGCTAGAAGGTGACGTCTTTGGATAAAGGAATTCCCACAGTCACTGCATTCATAAGATCTCTCTCTTGTGTGTATTCTCTGATGATTACTGAGGTTGGAACCAGTTAAGAAAGATTTCCCACATTCACCACACTGATAACACCTTTCTCCAGTGTGAACTTTCTTATGATAATGAAAAGCAGAGCTGGAGGTAAAACATTTCCCACATTGACTACACTTATAAGGCCTTTCACCTGTGTGAACTCTCTGGCGGACAACTAATGACAACTGACACCTGAATGCCTTTTCCACATTGAGGGCACAAAAGATACTGTATTCCAGTGTGGATGTCCTGGTCCTGAGCATGTGTGTGTTTGGGGCTGAAGGGTTTCTTACATTCTCCCAGGTTGGAACAAGTTTTTCTCCTTTGTACCACTGCCTACCTCTGGGGGATTTTGTTGGACACCTCCCTGGTCTGAGTGTCCTGCTGCTGTAGATGTTCTAAGGTGGTCAGGAAGTCCACTTCGACTTCCTCACAGGTAAAGGGCTTCTCTGAAACACAGAATTTATAGTTCTTCACAAATAAGGCCCTGTCCACACTGCTTCTCAAATCCACACTGCTTCTCAAAGGTTTCTCTCCCTGGTGCTGCTTGTGGTGTGTTTGGAGGTTTGCACTACAATTAAATTGTTTCATACATACCCCACACCTGAACACTATTTGGCTGTGTGGTGTCCCTCAGTGCTTATCCAACTGGAATATGTCTGTCAAGACTGGACCACTAGTCTGACAGAACTGGATCTTCAGGGAAGACAGAGCTGCCCTGAGGTGTGGGCCTGTGACACTCCCACAGAAACACTCTGTTCAAAGGGGGCTTCTACATCCTCTGGTCCACAGCAGCCACCTGAACACAAATAAACACTGGTGAAGTACGTGTTGACTGTAGGAATGCAGTGTCATCACAAATGTGTATTTGTTACGTCAGGAGTAAGTCTAGGGGATGATTGTCAATGAGGGGAGTTAAAATGTGGTTGGGGAACTGGCTCCTGAGCATTACCCACCTCCTAACACAAGAGAATGTAAAGTTCTAACCAGGAAAGAAAAGGACACAAGAATAAGGTATAATAGAAAGAAGATATGCCCTGACTGGTGTAGCTCAGTGGATTGAGGACAGGCCTGCAAGCCAAAGGGTCGTCGGTTTGATTCCCAGTCAGGGAACATACTTGAGTTGCAGGCCAGCTCCCCAGCAAGGAGCGTGTGAGATGCAACCACACATTGATGTTTCTCTCCCTCTCTTTCTCCTTCTCTTCCCCTCTCTCTAAAAATAAAATAAAATCTTTAAAAAAAAAAGAACCAACCAATGAATACATACGTAAAATATGAGAAAAACATCTGATTAAGTGACTAACAGGTAAATTTTAATGAGATTTAGAGCTCCTCCTTACTAATCAGCAGGGGACTGAAAAGCCAAACAACAAGGAGATACTACCTCATACAGGAGGACTATCACCAAAAAGACAAGAGGTAAGTATTAGCAAACATAGAAAGGAACGTTATATGTTGATGGGAATGTAAACTCTTAAAGGCATTATAAAAAATAGTATAGAGCTCCGGCTGTGTGGCTAAGAGGATTGAGCACCGGCCTCAAAACCGATAGGTCACTGGTTCGGATCTCAGTCAGGTCACATGTCTGCATTGAGTGCCAGACCCCCAGAGGCAAAAAATCGATGTTTCTCTGTTTCTCCCCTCTCTATAAAAATAAAATTAAAAAAAAATGAAAATGTCAGTCGCAGGTGTAAAAAAAAAAATTAAAATGTGCAAAAATAAGTAAATAAAAACCCTACAGTATAAGCCAGTAAATCTGACTTCCTGGCATACACCAAAGGAAGTAAAATCAGAATGTGGAAGAGACATGTTTATTGTCATGTTCATGTCACCATTGTTCACAATACACAAGCCATAGAGACAACGTAAGTGTCTAGTCAGGGGTAACTGGATAAAAAGAGGTGTTACACACATACACAACCCCTTGCAATATTATTCAGCTTAACAACCCCCCCTAAAAAAATTAAAAGTATAAAAATAAAAAAGACAAAGGAAGAAAAGAAAACACTGCCATATGAAACAGATTGGAGGAACCTAGGGGGCATTAGGCAAAATGAAATAAGCCAGTCGCATGAAGATAAGTACTGTATGATAGCACTTAGCTGTGGAATCTAAACAACAACAAAAAATATTGGACTCACAGAAACTGAGTAGACTGATAAGGCCAAGGGGAGGAAAAGTGGAAAGTTATCAATCAAAAGGTACAAACTTTCCTATAAGATGAAGCAAGTTTTGAGGATCTAATGTAAACATAGTGCCCACAGTAAATAATACCGTACACTTAAAAGTTGCTGGGAGAGTATGTCTTAAGCCCTATTACAAAAAACGGTAGTTATATCAGGTGACAGAAACGTTTATTAACTTGATTATGGGGATTATTTTAAAATGTGCACATATCAGACTATCGTATTTTACATTTCAACACCTTGTATATACCATTTTACAGACACAGAGTCCTACCCAGAGAGGATGTTAAGTGCCAAGTTCCCCAGCATCATCACATCATGGGATAGGTGTCTCTGAGCCTCATCAAGGAGACTCCATTCCTCCCACAAGAAGAGTACAGCAATGTCCTTAAAGGTCACACTGGCCTGTCAAGACTCGGACAGAGGAAACCACAAACTGTCTTTCTGAGAACCTCACAGTCCACCTCACACATCCTCCCCCTGCTCATCCTCCTCCAGGGCTACCCCAATCAAAGGAGACGCCAGACCCTGGTGACAGGGATGTCTGCTCATCTCTTACAGTCCCCTAATGACTGTGTGCAGCCCTCAACAACAGGCAGGGGACACACGGACCTTATCCAAGCTGTGGGCCATACCTGCAGGGCCCCATCCCTCCTGCAGAGCAATTCCCCCCAGGGGGTCTCCCAGACTGTACCTGCTAGACTCAGCAAAAATGAGCTCCTTCACCTGGTCCCACCCGAGGGCCTTGGGGCCATCAGCTCACACGACCTACACATGTGCACAATACTGTACACGCTACTCCCTAACACCTTTGGTCCCCAAAGCTCTGTGACTGCCCTTCCCTGCATCACAGGCATCTCTCTCCATCAAGTCGGTGCGTGGCCCACGGCACCCAGACAGAATGCTCGACAGACTCAAACACCGTCCAGCACAGCGCCATCCTCTGACGGGACCCACAGCTGGGGAAAGCCCAATAAGATGCTGCAGTCCTCCCTGCCTGCCTCAGACCTTCCTTTCATAATTAGGCACCCAGAAAGGCATGTACATTTCAGTTACAAATAACCCCGGTCCAACCTGTAATATACTTGCTGTCTCCTCAATAGCCACAACACACCTGTCTCCACTCGGCCCCCTCATGTCCCGGACGCCAGGGTAAGGGCTGCAGGGTGTGACAGACACCCGAACTCTGGTTTTAGGGCTCAGTGGGCTGAGGGGGCAGGGCCCGGGGGTCGCGCTCTTACCTCGACCCGGAGCCTCAGCGCGGCCGCCCCCATTGGACTCTGCAGAGCAGGGCCAGTACAGAGGGAGCGCGGAACCCGCGGCTCCTGTTCAGACCCTGGCGCGGGTCACACAGGCGTGTTGCTGAGTCTCACACCGCATCTGTGCACCTGAGATAAAGACTCCTTTCCACTTTCTCGGTTCTGTCGCTTCTATACAGACTCACACTGGTGAGCTGAACAAATTGCGGCAATGATGAGTACCTAGAAGTCCCGCTTCAAATGCAGAAATCTCACGGAAATGCATATACGCTGATCTTTCATTGGCTCACTCGGCGCTGGTTCTTCTGGGTATTGTAGTTCCCCAACTCTATAGAGCCCACAAGGGAAGAGTTCTCCATCCTGGCCTACTAGGATGTTCGTTAAGCCCTGGTTGGTGCGGCTCAGTGGAGTTGCAGGCCAGGTCCCCAGTTAGGGGCATATGAGAGGCAACAATGTATCTCTCACATACTGATATTTCTCTCCCTCTCTTTCTCCCTCCCCCCTCTCTAAAAAAGTAAATAAAACCTTAAAAAAAAAAAAAGAACCTTTGTTAAGGGAAGGATCCAGCAAAAGTAGTGTTCCTACTTCCTGAGAGGGTTTTTCTTCATTGTTTACTGCAGCAAAAGGCATAATTTAATGTTCTGTGAAGTCAGCTTGTGATGCTCTCAAATATCATGATCTGAACAGGCTCTTTCTATAGAGTCATTCACACATAACATTCAGGCACAACAGGGCACGTTGTTATTACCTTCAAATGCCTGTGAGGTAGATATTTGTATTTTGTTTTATTATGAATGGCCAAGAACTACAGAAATGACTCCATACTGAGTCATTGCTGGGAAGGAAGAAAGGAAGTATTCTGAATTAGATGAACATGCAGCAGTTTGTGAAAGGTCAAAGCTGATGCCATTTTCTATCAAGGTGCCATTTGCAGAGCAGGCCTGTGAACTTGTTAAACATGACTGCCATTTTACTCTTCTGAGCTTATGTCACCAGGACTGGAAGTTACTGGAAAGCAAGAATAGAATGTGACAAACCACTCCCCACAGCCACAGGCAAAATATTACATTGGAGCAAACTGCAGTTTATGCAAAACCAGTGGAAACCTTCTATGCTGCAACACCCCTAACAGCCCAGCAGCAACACACAGCCACAGCCAACCCCAACCCTGTACAATCCAATAAAAGCTCAAGTCCTCCACCCTTCAGTACTGCTGCATTTCTCTACCATCTAGCCCCTTTCCAATCTTGGAAAGTGAATAAAACTTTCTTCTCTGCATTTTCTTCTCTTTGGGAATTCTTTCACAGCCAGCATCACCTGTCACCCTAACAGCTTATGTAGAAAATAACAGAGTTCTCTTAATTATTCCCTCCAGGGTGATTGGATCTGCTAGTTGTTTACCTTTTTGGTTGCCATTGAAAATGGAGGTTTTTAACAATTCTAATTGAGTTGAAAAGATATTGTATGGATTTGATAATAGAAGAAATAAGGTATGCAGGTAATTTTTGAAGGAAAAGGGAAAAAAGTTGTTCTAAGAATGGTTATTTCTCAATGAATGAGAAGGTTTGTGAAAGTTGTAGAAAGGTTTGCAGAAAGTTATAAAAGTTTGTGAAAGCTTTAAGTTTGTAAAGGAAAAAACAAAAAACAAAAAACCCAGACCTGGCCACAGGCTAAGTTAGTTGGAGTTTCATCCTGTAAACCAAAAAATTGCAAGCTTGATTCCTGGTCAGCACACATACCTGGGCTGTGAGTTTTCTCCCCAGGCAGAATGCCTATAGGAGACAACCAGTCAATGTTCTCTCTCACATCAATGTTTCTCTCTCCTAAAATCAATAAACACATTTTCAGGTGAGTACTAAAACAAAAGAAAAAAATATCAGTTAGGCTTTAGTCTCCCTTCCCCCACCTAATTTCTCTCCAGTGACATTCTTTGACAACACTGGTGGGATCTGGAGTTGTTTTCATCACACCCTCTCTTCCCATCATCAATGAGGGGAAAACCTACCTGTCAGCTGCCAAGTAACTATTTCATTAAAATGTGTCTCTTTCAATGCTGAGATAAAAAGTAAACCTGCCTTCTGGACACTAAGTTACCTGCCTACAAGACCATCCTTAGATAATCCCCAGGTGATGGTGTCTGGTGAGTCAGGACTTAAACAACCCCGACATTTGAAGGGACCCCTTTCCTCTTCCTTGTTTCAATAGAGATCTGATCAGATCACTGGGGTGGAATAGGGAGGGGCCATAGGAGGAGATAGCCCAGGGCAATGGTAAACAGTCTAGGACACGTTTGGCTGAGAAGCTGAATGCCTCCCGAGTGCATGGAATTATGGGCTAGATTTGAAATAAAGGAGGGGCTCTCGGGCTCTAAGGCTGGCTCTCAGTCTCTTTTTTTTTTTGGCTCTCTTTTCCTTGAGGATGCCTGGATGACTGTGCTACTAGCTCCCTGCATTTCCCAATGGATGGTATATTAGATAGGCAGCCTGGCAGAGGGTGCAGGGTTGTCATTCTTTGGGTGTTCTAGAGGGGACAAGCTCTGAGGCAGAAGCCTGCTATTCTTCCAAAATTGTGTAGCTTTTTATCTTATGTTGACTTTTAGTTTGTAAACTAACCCTATAGAAATAAGATAATTATAAACTAACTAACAGGAGGAATACTAGGACAACAAGATTTCCCACATTCATTACACTGATAAGGCCTTTCTTCTGTGTGAACTCTCTGGTGTGTAAGGAGGTGATGCCTTCGGAAAAAGGATTTCCCACAGTCACTGCACTCATAAAGTCTCTCTCCTGTGTGTACTCTCTGATGAGCCCTAAGGTTGGAACCAAATGCAAAATATTTTCCAGTTTCACTACACTTACAAAGCCTTTCTCCTATGGACCTCTCTGATGTTAAATGAGGTGGGACTTTATAAGATTTCCCACACACACTACAGTAATAAGGTCTTTTTCCAGTATGAACTCTCAGATGGTAAGGAAGGCTAAGATGAGAGCTAAAACATTTCCACATTCACTACACTCATAAGACCTGGATCCATTGTGAACACTCTCATGATAATATAGGCCTGGACGAGACGTAAAAGATTTCCCACATTCACTATACTCGTAAGACTTTCTTCCACTATGAGCTATCTGGTGTTGAGTGAGGTACAACTCATGGCTAAAGGATTTCCAACATTCAGTGCACTCATAAGGCCTTTTTCCTGTGTGTACTCTCTGGTGTAGAATGAGTATTGAACTACTGGTAAAAAGATTCCTACATTTTTCTATGTATTCAGCAATGTAGAGTAAGTACTAAACTATTGGTAAAATATTTTCCACACTCACTGCATTCATAACGCCTTGCTCCAATGTAAACTCTCATAAGCACAATGAGGTAAGATTTCATGTAAAGGACTTCCCACATTGTGTGCATTCATAAAGGCTTTCTCCAATGTAAACTATTCACTGTCGAATAAGTGCATGCCTAGCTTGGGCACCTGGTAGGGTTGGAAAGAGAGGATAATCCAGCAGGTGACCAAGGCTTCTGAGGAATAAATGAACATGAGAAGGACATGGAGGCAAAGGTGTAATTGAAAGCAAATGACATGAAGTCCTGCTGTTTATTTGCTGCTCTACATGGTGAGAATATGGAGCCCCATATGTCAGGTCCAGAGACATCACATCAACCCTCTTTCTTGCTCTTGTGCACTTGAGACAGTGATCAATGTAGCCATGTGTTGACTTCCGGCCAAGATGGAGGCGTAGGTAGACACACTGTGCCTCCTTTCACAATCAAAATAAGGTCAGAAACAATTTAGAAACAAGATAACAACCAGGTCTGACAGAAAATTGAACTGTATGGAAGTCAGACAACCAAGGAGATCAAATATACACATTCATCCAGACTGGTAGGAAGGGCGGAGTCGGGCAGCAGGGAGGAGAGGGGTCGCAGCACAAACAGCAGTGGCACCGGGCATGTAAGGCATCCCGAGCGCACAGGCGGCTGGCAGACCCAGGGAAGCGGCGACTGTGAAGTGAGGCACTGCGCGCAAGGCACCTGGCTGTGCGGGCCACATTCACTCGTGGATCAACCAGGCAAAATTGGGCAGTGAGAGACCACACAACCCAGGGTCCAAGCACCGGGAAATAGAACCGCAGGACACATTGAAAACACCTGTGGGGGTTGAGGCGCAGGGAGAGACTCCCAGCCTCACAGGAGAGTGCGTTGGAGAGACCCACG
>JAPYXV010001881.1:0-13672 GCA_028533065.1 Trachops cirrhosus | reverse complement strand
TAGTTTTCTGAGGAAGTTCCATACTGTTTTCCACAGTGGTCATACCAGCCTGCAATCCCACCAACAGTGCACTAGGGTCCCTTTTTCTCCATAACCTCTCCAACACTTGTTGTCTGTTGTTTTATTTATGATGGCCATTCTGACTATTGTGAAGTGGTACCTCATTGTGGTTTTAATTTGCATCTCTCTGATAGCTTATTGCCTATTTTTAAATCATTTATTGTTGTTGAGTTGTATGAATTTTATATAAGGTCCCTCCAGGACAATGTTGGTGATTTGCAGCAGTTGGTTTGAGAAGCCCAGGTGGTTTCTCCTGGCTTCCAGGTCTCGAGTCTCTGGGAGGAATGCAGTCGGCCCCTACATGTGTGCCATATTAGAATCCTACAGAAGCTTTTAAAGTATTCAGATAGGCCTCTTTCAGGGAAAGAGTGAGAAACAGGTGCTTTTTCGTCTACTCCCTATGCACTGAGCCCTGGAGGAGCAGCCATGGTGAGTCCTTGTGAACCCATCAAGAACTGTTTCTTTGTTTGCTATACCCTTGTGGTCTCATGGGTGCAAGCGCCACTGTCTTTTAGAGTGAGGTGTTTTGGGCACCCTTCACTCAGGTGGGACTCTTAAAATTTGGGGTGCTTGATGTATAGTCTCAAACTTTTGCTCCTCAGGGAGAAGGTGGGAGTTGGGAATTACCTGCTGATTTTATGGCTCTATGCTGGTGATAGGGCTTATGGTAAGGGTGTGTCTCAGCCTTTCCTATATATTTTGATATGGGTGGTGTGGGTATTTTCTCATTTGCCAATGTGGAGGAGTGGGTTAGCTAGTATATGGGTTTCTTTCTGAGAAAATTGCTCTAGATATAGGTGTAGATGCATTGTGTCCATGGGAGGAGGTAAATTCAGGAGGCTCCTATGTCCCAATCTTGCACCAGACAAGTTGGTAATATTTTATGGTATTAATTCCTCCCCCTGAGGTAATAAGGGTACACATGAAGATACAAAGTAGTCAATAACTGTGACCATAAGTGTCCAGAGAGGCTTGGTGGGAATTAGGATTATTTCTTTTTATTCAGCAGTTTAAAATATTATCATTGATTATAGGCCATTTCGAAAAAGATTTCTAAATTTATAGTGAAGAATATCACAGGGCCATCCTGAAACAAAGTGCCAACAATTTTGTTTCTAGCTGGAGACAAAGGGTGAACAATGACTGGGCTGAACCCAATATTCAAAAGGAAAGAAAAGAGAATCCCATACTGAGGATGCTGAAATTATACTTGACATTTAGGTCACACTCACACATATGGGAAAGAGCAAGGTGAGATCACTCTGAAGGCTTAACTAAAAGATAAGGATACAAATAAAACTGCTTGCCAGATTCATGGGATAAAGGGTAGAAACAGCTCTGGGAGGGGATTAGCTGGACTTGCTATAATAAGCAGAATGCGCGTAAGTGTGTCAAGGGGGCTTAGCTAAGCATTTATTAGTAGTAAAAAGAAGTTGGTAAGAGCAAGTGCTGTTTGGTTTACAGCCAACTAGATTTATAAAAAAGGCAGTTTATTATTTTCAGGAGATAAGAAAAGAGGATCTACTACAGCAATAAAATGTCATTACCTATAGCTAAGGTCCTGGGGTCTCTGCCCTTAATATATAAAATAAGGGGAGATAAAGTTATAGAGAGGCAACAATTTATTATGTGGCAATTATTTGCATTGATGTACACATGTTATTGGCACAAGAAATCAAATGCTGCTCTATCTGGTTTTATGCATAAGTCTTAGTTGCTTGAATACAGAAAGACAAATAATTATTCTAGAATGTTAGCATAGGGAGGCCTGACTGAATTAGGCCACTGGAAATGGAAATGGCAGGAAAGGAAAAGGGAGAGAAGAGAGGCAGCTGGCAATAACACAGCCATTGTCGGAGGATTAGGTGCTCATTATCTAACCATTAGTATCACTGACTATGGCCTAGAAAAGCTATTGGCCTCCAAATGAATGCTGACAGATTTCCTCATATACATTATTTATATATAATATTTTCGAACAGTTAATTTATCTTGATGTATTTTAACTAAGGTTTCTTGCAAATTATTTCAAGGGATATTAAATAGGAAAGCCATAATTAATGCTCGAGGAAACCGAAACATAAATGTCTCACAGCTGCATTGCTTCTATACGGGACGAGATCAGTTTCACTGTTACCATGGGGTTTATCAGTTGTTCAATGTTGAAATCTGACAAAGTCCTCATCTTTCTTCATCTATATTTGGTGCCAGTTATGATCGAATGAAGTAGATTTGAGAACTCTTTCTATACAACTGGAAAAGCACAAATGCTTACACTGATGATTGACGATGATGTAGATTAACTTGATTGTTTATATTTGCTTCATAATTAAGTAGTAAGGAGAAATCATTCTTAAACTGGCTTGTTTTGAAACATTTGGTGATGTTAGCAGAAATCAAAAGTTTAATTAATAGTCCAGAAACCCAAATAAGAAACTCAATTTTCTCCTAATATAGATCTAGATATATGAAGAATCATGGGTTCTTAAGATAAGATTGACTATTATTAGCTTGCTTGTCTTTATTGTGTCTAAATTTATACCATCCAAGTGCATTATGACTCTGACCAGTGTAGTTTGATACTAAAATATATACAAGTGTCAAGGTTCCTCACCTGTTTCTTCATGCTTGTAACAGACTATTCTGCAATAGCTTCGTATATATATTATCTATTCTCCCTTTCTCTCTTTCTCTCTCCCTCTCTCCCTCTCTCCCATGTAACCTGTGAACAAGAAAGAAAATGTTTCCACTTTCCATAAAGTTCTCTTGTATCCCCTGCTATACAATTTTCCCATTCCGTAAGCAAAAGAATTTATAAATATTTATAGAGAGATATATGCAATATTTACAGTATTTATTAAGAGTTTAGTTTTACCTCTTAGAAATCATCTAAATATAATCATTCAGTATGTACTTTTAGGAGTCTGGTTTTTATTAAAGAATGCTTGTGAGATTAATCATGTTGCTTCATGTTTTCATAATTAGTCCATTTTACTGTTGAGTGGTTTTCGATTGTATGAATGTACCACAATTTATTTATTCAGTTGCTTTTTTATTTAAATGTATTGAGGTGACATTGATTAATAGGTTTTAAGTCTATAATTTTCTATGACACATGATCTTCCCATTGCACTGTGTACCCACCACCAAAAGTCAGATTATCTTCTGTCACCATACATTTCACTGCCTTTACCCTTTACTAATGTTCTCTTTTTCTGGTAACTACCATTGTGTTGTCTGTGTCTATGAGCTTTTGTTTGTTTTTCTTGTTGGTTTATTTGTTGCTTTCAGTTTTATATCCCAAAAAATGAGTGAAATCATATGGTTCTTTTTCTGTCTGACTCATGTCACTTTGCACGATATTTTCAAGGTCCATCTACATTGTGGCATATGGCAGTGTTTCATTTTTTCTTATAGCTGAGTAGTATTCAGTTATGTATATGGACCACATCTTCTCTATCCAACCATCTACTGAAGGACACTTCGATTGTTTCCATTTTTTGGCCACCATGAATAATGCTGCAATGAATATAGGGGTGCATATGTCTTTGTAAATAAATGTTTTCAAATTTTGAGGGTAGATACACAGAAGAGAGGTTGCTGAGTCACATGGTTATGCTGTTCTTAATTTTTTTAGGAATCACCAGACTACGTTCCATAGTGGCTGCACCATTTTACATTTCTACCAGCAATGAATGAGGGTTCCTTTTTCTTCACAGCCTTTCTACTATGTCTTATTATTTGTCCTGTTGATAATAGCCATTCTAACAGGTATGAGGTGGTGTCTCGCTGTAGTTTTAATTTGCATTTCTATAATAGCTAGTGAAGTTGAGCATCTTTTCATATATCTGTTCACCATTTGCATGTCTTCTTGGGGGAAGTGTCTGTTCAGGTCCTCTGCCCATTTGTTCATTGGATTATGTATTTGGCATTGAGTTCTAGTTCTTTATAATTTGGATATTAACTTCTTGTTGGAGCTATGTTTGAAAACATCTCACATTTTGTTGGTTGCCTTTTTGTTTTGTTGGTGGTTTCTTTTGCTGTGCAGAAGCTTCATAGTTTGATATAGTCCCATTCATTTATTATTACCTTTACTTCCTTTCACTTTGGGGTAAAATTCATAAAATCATTTCTGAGACCAAGGTCTATAAGTTCCATACCTATTTTTTGTATGTTATGTATTGCTTCAGGTTCTATATTTAGGTTTTTTATCTGTTTTGAGCTAATTTTTGTAATTGGGGACAAACAGCAATCTAGTTTTATTCTTCTGCATATGGCTTTCCAATTTTCCCAGCACTATTTATTGAAGAGTCTTTCTTTGCTCCATTCTCTATTTCTGGCTCCTTTGTTAAAAATTATTTGCCCATACATATGTGAATTTATTTCTGGGCTCTCAATTTTGTTACATTGGTTTGTGTGTCTGGTCTGTGTGTCTGCCTGCCAATACCATGCTGTTTTGATTACCATCACTTTTTAGTATAGTTTGAGTAAAGGAGGGTGATACCTCCAGCTTTATTCTTTTCTCCGAGGATTGCTTTGGCTATTTGGGGTCTTTTGTGGATCCATACAAATTTAATGATGTTTTTGTTCTATTTTTTTAATGTAATTGGAATTTTGGTGGGAATTGCATTAAATCTGTGTATTACTTTAGGTAATATGTCTATTTTCACTATGTTGATTTTTCCAATCCATGAACATGGAATGTCTTTCTATTTCATTCTTCAGTCTCTTTTAATAATGATTTGCAGTTTTCAGTATATAGGTCCTTCACATCCTTTGTTATGTTTATTCTTAGGTATTTTATTCTTTTGGTTGTAGTTGCAAAAGGATTTTTTTTTTCAATTTTTTCTGAAATTTTATGTTAGTTTATAGGAATGCAGCATCTTTTTGTACATCGATTTCATAACCTGCAACTTTACTATATTAGTTTATTGTTTCTAATAGTTTTAGGGTAAAGTCTTTAGGGTTTTCTGTATAAAGAATCATATTAGACTAGGCAATGGAAAGAAGTAAAAGGCATGTAAGGTGGGAATGAAGAAGAAAAAGTGTCACTTTTTTGCAAATGACATAATTCTTTATATATTTATTCACTTTTTAATGGATTTGTGGTTTGTTTCTAGCTTTGGGTTTTTATGGATAAAGCAACAATAAGTACTCCTGTACATACCTTTTTGTGGGCAAATGTTTTATTCTGAGTAAATATCTACACGCAGAATTGTTGTTTCATAATTTTAAAGCAAAACCAAAGGGTTGTCCACAATGCCTCTGCATCTACTCTTCTCCTGTCAGCAATGTGCAAGAATTCCAGCGGCTCCACATCATTGCCACAGTTTGATACTGTCAGTGTTTTTTATTTTACTCATTAAAGGGTGTGTCTGTCTTTCCCCCCTTTCTTTTATTGTTACAAAAATTCTCTTAATGAGTCATTTCTGTCTACTCTACTTCTAAAATGTTTTTTTTTTACTATAGTTATTCTAAGTCTGTTTTTGATAACAAAGTTCTTGAAGGCAGTAATATTAGTATTTCTTTGGTGTTGTCGTTCTGTAACCCCCACACACCTAGCACAGTGATACATATTATCAGTGCATTAAACTCTTAAATCGGAGAATATTTGAGATAAAAGGGACATTATTTTGATAAATGCTCTGCTTTACAGCTACTGTGAAGTATGATGATTGTACTTGCACAGCCATGCTCAAATTACACAATGTCTGGGTTCGAATGAGGAGGCAGAACATGGTACCTTGGACCAGTTAGTCTTCATAGACTAACAAATAATTAGCTGTTAACTCTGATGCTTTGAGAGTTAGAAAGATAAAGACCTACAGACTAGAGTGTCCCTAAATAACAACACATCCTCAGGAATGCTTACCACCCTGTGATATCTATTGTGTTCCTTAGCTGGTGTCCATGACAACTTTTCCATTTTGGGAGACAACCTCAAAGTTTTATTTAGGGAGTCCTGAGGAAAATAAGAGATTGCTCTGCATTTCTCAGAAACTATCATATTTCGGTTGATATCTAAACACTATGTTTTAACTTTTACTATAGGTATTATTATATCTTTTATTGTAATAGGCCCTGAAAAATAAGAAAGTACAACTTACTCCTTGGAGACTGTGGTGACCACTAGATGAGGTAGTGATAGGAGGCACACCCTGTGAGATAAAAGTCTGTACATGTTTTACAAGTGCCCAGAAAATCTGCACAAATCAAACGTGGATCGACTCCATGAGGCCTTCCCACTCTTAAATGACCAGATCAGCAGATATTGCTATTCACATCTTTTCTAACTGTTATTTATGCCTTTTTACACATGATAAATGGCACATAAATTACAAAAAAAAGATTTCAAATATCTACATGTAAAAATTAGGCATTAAAGCTTTTCCTTATATATATGTGAATTCTTTTAAATATAATTATTATGAAGAATTCACAGCATGCCATAAATTATGATAATGATTATCAAAAGCCTTGAGTATGTGGAAAAAAGTGTTTACTATGGTTGGTGCCTTTTCCTTTGAAAATCTATGAACTATTGCCTTGATTTATCTGTCCCATAAATCTTAGAGAAAATACTTTTGTAAATATATTTTTCATAGTTAGCATATAAAGATAAATCTTGAAATTTGGAAGAATAAACCAAATTCACTGAAGTTTAAATACATAACTCTTTTTTTCCTAAGTTATGGATCTGGCTTTTCCTGAACAAGAGTTTCAATGCCTCTGAAGCAGGCAACACAGAATCTTGCTGTATTGTCATTGATTCTTAAGTGTATATTTCCTCCAAACACAGGAAAAGTGTCACAAACTTTTGAGTTGATACTATATTTATACATTTGGAGTTTTTGAAATTTTAATGAAGTTCTTTTTAGAAGATCGTGGTAATCAGAAGTATAATTGATATCACATTATGCTGAAAGTTCTGTGGCAAAGGCAGTATTTTTACCCACTATATAAAATATTCCCCCATTCTGTCAATGACCTATAAAAGCTATATGGGAAGATATTGCTTGGCTTTCACTTAATAACCTGCTCTGTCATTGCACCCCTTGGGATTTACAATACTGTCCTGGAGTTACAAAGGCAACACATATTCTGTGGCTGGGAACCAAAGGTCAAATGCTCATAATATACTTTACACATAGTAGTAAAATAATAGCAAACCCTTGAGGTGACATTTTTTGCTGATGTTGAACATCAGAATTTTTGGAAAATAAAATAAATACTGAGAAATAAACCAGTAAATTCATTTCATTGCCAATGCCCTGACAATTAAGGTTATGACAAGATGTTGGTGTCATTGCATATCTTGGGCTCTCCTGTGATTCCAAGAGCAAGAATGAACGTTGCTGGATTTAACATCCAGTTATTGTCCTCACCATGATATCATAGTGGATTCACGTGTAATCTTGCCCTTGTAACCACTAGTCTATGTTACCTCTGTGTATAAGTGAAAAAGATAGATACAGTAAGTCTCTTAATAAATTTTTAAAATAAAAAGTAATTAATTTAAATTCTACAAATGATTATTATGTTATTCTATATTATATACTGATATTATTAAAATCTACTCTGTACAATGTTCCTCATAAAACAGCACTTAGTTTGAAGTAAACATTTGAATTGAGGTTTCAGGGTCCTGGTGTACCCAGGGCTGGTTTATTTCTGGTATTTGGCGACTAATATATATTAACGTGGATTTTCACCAACCTATAGGTGGAAATTAATTATATTTGTAAACTGTGAGAAGTGTTTTTCTGGATATCTGAAAAAAATACTTTGGTTAAAATTTTCAAATGTATACACTGAAATCAAAGAGTTCATGAGTACAT
This sequence comes from Trachops cirrhosus, assembly GCA_028533065.1. Taxonomy (NCBI): domain Eukaryota; kingdom Metazoa; phylum Chordata; class Mammalia; order Chiroptera; family Phyllostomidae; genus Trachops; species Trachops cirrhosus. Next base: position 5,774 of record JAPYXV010001881.1, on the reverse strand, counting down.
TTAAAAAATGTTTTATTGACATTTAACAGATTTCCATGTGTACATATACTCATATATGACATCTAAGGTATACTTAATAAAATACTAAAATTTTAGCCCCCTATTGTATAACAAAAAAGATTTGGCTTTTTTGTTTACTAAGCAGGAGAAATGGGTTTAGATAAGCAAATCTATTGCTCTGGAGTATGGCTAGAGGCCAGATGTGATGGTCACTTTATGAACCAACTTGGCTAGGCTACATTACCCAGTTATTCATTCAAACACTAATTTGCATGTGCTGTGAAGGTATTTTGGAGATATGATTAACATCTGTAATCAGTTGACTTCAAATAAAGGAGATTACTCTTAATAATCTTACTCTGTGTGGACCTTGTCCCATTAACTGCTAGGCCTTGAGAGAAGAACTGAAGTTTCCCTGAGGAAGACCTTTGGCCTGTGGACTATGGCATTAGGGAATGAAATCAAGGATTCTGTGGGAGACAGGTTTATAGCAAATTCCAAAAGGTTAGAGCTCAGTTCCACAGTATATTTAGTTTCAGATGTCCTTGATGCAGCAGTGGGGTCTTTTCTGACCCTGAATTCTCCTGATTTCTTTGACTTTTCTGATTACTTTCTCTCAGTGCAGATTCCACTGTGTGTCCATTCTCTACCATATGCACTTTAATGGTGGGTTTGACGAGTAATTCTTAAGCCATCTCCTCCTACTTTGTGCTCTTCTCTTAGGCAATATATCCATAATTGTGGGAGCAGTTATAACTGTGTGCTGATGCTTGCAAAATTAATTCATCAGCCTCAGTCCCTTTTCTGAGATGCGGTTACACGTACGTAATTCTGTATCTGACACCTTGGCTTTAATGTCTCCAAGTTGACTGAGAATCAATATGCTCAGAATACAGTTCTCCAACCTTCGCACCAATGGCTGCCTCAGGCGCAACTGCAGGTCATTCATCAGAGTAGGTGTACGTGTGCCAATGAATGGGAAGTGTTAATGAATAAAATTGAGTCAGGAAAATAGAAATAACCATATTTAGCACTCCTTCCTCATCATGCCTGGGGTTTCCCTCTAAAAACCAGCTTCATCAGTTTTGTAGTACATTGCAATGATTTTTTTTTTAGTTTTTGAATATGTTCTCTAAATCACAAATAATTTGATTTTATGTGTAGTTTTATCTGATACAGGAGGTAACAAATCTAAATAATGAAGCTCTCAAACATTGTTTACAGTTCTTGAAATAGGTATTGTTACTCCTATTTTGTAGACAAAGGAATGCAGGCACAGGGAGAAAAAGTATTTTCTCCAAGATCATATAAGGTAGCAGTAGTGTTAAGGTTTAAAATATAAATGTATCCGACTCAAAATCCATTAGCTTTCAACTTCATGAATCCAGGAATTGGCATTCCCTTTCCTAACCTATGGTTTAAAAGCTTATATATTCAAAAATGGCTTAGCTAATAGCACTGTTTGAAAAATTAAATCTAGTGTTCACTTTATACCTTCTTAGAAATTTTAACTTTATATATCTTCTTGTGTGACATAAAATGGAATTGAGATGTGATTTATGTTAGCAAAAATATTATATATTCTTCTGTTCTTTATAATAAAACAAAGGCTTTTATTAAGTTTAACATGAGAACATTAGGAATTTACAATTTTTATTTAGCCTTTTCCTAAGATTCATGTGTTAATCAGGGGTGAGAAATTTACCTTCTGTTTTGATCTTTGTTTACTTATTTTCAAGCTCTAGCTGATTGACAGACCACTCCTAAAATACTTTATATGGATTTTTTTCTTTTTTATTGAATTTATTTGGGTAACATTTGTTAGTAAAATTATATGGGTTTTAGGTGTACATTATTCTATAATACATCATCTGTATATTATATTGTGTGTTCACCACCCCAAGTCTCCTTCTATCACCATTTATTCCTCCATACTCCCTTCTAGTTCCCTCTACCCCTCTTTTCCTCTGGTTATCACCGTATTGTTTTCTGTGTCTATGAGGTTTTTTGTTCCACCCAGCCTCCCCATGTGCCCTCCCTTCTGACAGCTGTCAGTCTGTTCTCTATCTATGCCTCTGCTTCTATTTTGTTTACTTTATTTTGTTCATTATATTCCACACATGAGTGAAATCATATAGTGCTTTTCTTTCTCTGACTGGCTTATTTCACTGAGCATAATGCTGCTCAGATCCGTCCATAAAGTTGCAAAGGATAAGATTTCCTTCTACTTTATGGCTGAGTAGTATTTCATTCTTTAAATGTACCAGTTTTTTTATCCATTCCTCTACTGATAGACACTTGGGCTGCTTCTAAATCTTGGCTATTGTAAATAATGCTGCAATGAACATAGGGATGCACATTTCCAATTAGTGTTTTGAGTTTCTTCAGACATATTCTCAGCAGTGGAATTGCTGGGTCATAAGGCAGTTTCATTTGTAATTTTTTGAGGTAAATTTATACTGCTTTCCACAGTGGCTGCACCAATCTGCATTCCCACAAACAGCCCACAAGGGTTCCCTTTTCTCCACACTTTCACCAACACTTGTTGATTTATTGATGATAGCTATTCATCAATAGCTATCACCAACAGAGGTGTGAGGTGATATCTCACTGTGGTTTTAATTTATATTTCTCTGATGATTAGTGATGTTGAGAATTTTTTCATATGTCTATTAGTCATCTGTATGTCCTCTTTGGGGAAGTGTTTATTCAGGTCCTTTGCCCATCTTTTAAACTGGATTATTATTTTTCTGGTGTTGAGTTTTACAAGTTCTTTATGACTTTTGAACATTAACCCTTTACCAGGTGTATTATTGATAAGTATGTTCTCGCATTCAGTGGGATGTCTTTATATTTTGTTAATGGTTCCCTTTGCTATGCAAAAACTTTTTAGTTTGATGTAGTCCCATCTGTTTATTTTTCCTTTTATTTCCATTGTCTGGGGAAATAGATCAGAAATATTATTGGTATGAGAGATGTACATAATTTTATCACCTGTTTTCTTACAAAATTTTTATTGTTTTTAGTCTGCCATTCACGTGTTTAATCAATTTTGAATTTATTTTTATCATAGTGTAAGAAGGTGGTCTAGTGTCATTTTTTTTGTATGTATCTGTTCAGTTTTCCCTGCACCATTTATTGAGTAGACTATTTTTACCCCATTCTATGAAGGTGTGGGTTAACTTTTGGGCTCCCTATTTTTCTTCCATTGATTTATATGTCTGTTTTTATGCCTGTACCATGCTGTTTTTATTACTATGGTTTTGTAATATAGTTTGATATCAGGTAGTATGACTCTTCCAACTTTGTTTTTCTTTCTCAAGATTTCTTTGGCTATTCAAAGTCTTTTGTGGTTCCATATAAAATTTTGTAATATTTTTTTCTATATTTGTGAAATGTACCATTGGTATCTTTAATAGGAATTCCATTGAATCTATAGATTGCTATTGTAACAGTGGGAATTTTAACAGTGGGGAATTATAGCCCACCTCATCATTCTTTTGACTCAATTATTCATTCTCATCATTGTTTCTGAAAATGCTGACTATGACTAATATGTAGTTTGTAGATAAACAGTATATTTGTATAAGAATCCTAGGAACTAACCTCAAGATATAAAAACTCCAACCTTCAGACCCTCCAGTTCTTGGATATTTCCTGACCTTCAATCATGGAGCTGGGATGACTAAACCAGGATGATGTACACCAGATCATCACTTGCCTTATTGTAATGGACTGTGCTCATTTGCACATAGAAAACTTTTCAATCCCCTCCCTCGATCTCTTTGTTCTTTTCTCCTCTCACTTGTTATAAAAAACCTCTGCCTCCACTGAGATGGGGAGGTGTACTTTGTGATGTGAGTCTCCCATCTTCCACGTGGCTGGCATCTGAATAAACCACTGTCCTTTCCATTAGCACCTGCCTCTGGAGCATTGGCTTTCATAGCAGCAGGCAGCCAGACCTGAGTTTGGTTACACTATGGGTAGTATGGACATTTTAATGATAATTCTTCCTATTAATGAATACAATATATGCTTCTGCTTATTTGTATCTTCTTCATTTTCTCTCTTAAGTTTCCTATAATTCTCCAAGTACAATTCTTTTACATCCTTGGTTAAATTTATTCCTAGTTATTTTATTCCTTTTGAAGCAATGGTGAATGGCATTGTTTTCTTAAGTTTCCCTCTCTGATAGCTCATTATTATTGTATAAAAATGCAACTGATTTTTGGATATTTATTTTTGTATCCTGTTACTTTATTCAATTCATCTATCAGTTCTAGTAGTTTTTTTGTGGAATGTTTAGGGTTTGCTATATACAGTAGTATCAAGTGATCTGCAAATAATGACAGTTATACTTCTTCCTTTCCAATTTGAACGCCTTTCATTTTTTCCCCATCTGACTGCTGTGGCTAGGACTTCCAGTACTATGTTGATTAAGAGAGTTGAACGCAGACATTCCTGTCTTGTTCCTGATCTTAAGGGAACATGTAGCTTTTTCCTGTTGAGTATGATATTGGCTGTGGGTTTGTCATATATGGTCTTTATTATGTTTAGGTATATCCTCTCTATTCCTACTTTGCTGAAAGTTTTTTTATCATAAATAGTTGAAACATATTGTATTTTAATGTAGCAATTCTCTCAAGCTGTCTTTTTAACTCAGAATAATGTGTGTTTCCACACAGTTGAGTGTGTGTTTAACATGTCATGATTTCTTTCTGTTTGACTGTTTTTTATTATTCTGCCTTAGATTCCACAACCAATTTGTACTTTTATCCATACTATATTAACTCACTATTAACTTATTCTTCCAGATCATGACTCAATAAAATATCCTGTGGAGTAGAAATGAGAACAATGCCTTTTATTTTTTTACACACAATTGAAACTTATGCAATAAGATTTCTAATAAAAGAGACCTTTTTTTCTCACAGTTTGAATATTACAAACACTTCAATTCTTATTATAAAGTAAAACTGTCATTATCTCTCTCAATATAGTGCCATTTGCAATGGGCAAGATTTAAATACTTTTGATTTGAAAATAGGAGGTTTTCTTTTTCCTCACTGTTCATATAGTATGGGTGTTTCCAGATATCTATTTATATCTTCTTTATAGAATTATATTGTTTATTACAAACCACTTCATAGACTCTACTTTCAGTTGCCAATCATCCTTGACCTCTTCTCTCAATCCTGGTAATCTATAAGTGTCAACCTCTTGTACAACTGGGGACCAGCCAAATGGCTCCCACACAAACTCCATCACCAAATACCTGCTGTCAATTTCATTTTTAGTACCTTACGCCCACATTATAATTAATTCTTCCAAAAGTGTTTTTAATAAGAACATGCAAGTACATAGACCAGTATAAATCAGGGGAAAAAAAACAGATCCAGGAATATGTGTAACAGAATGAAAGCATAATCTGTGGTCAAAATGGTTATCTGTTGACATTTATTGATGCTTTTTTCTTAGAGAGAGGAAGAGAGAAAACACATCAACTTGTTGTTCTACCCATTCATGCACTCATTGGTTTATCCCTGTATATGCTCTGATTGAACCCACAACCTTGGTGTATGGAGATGATGCTCTAAACAACTGAGCTACCCAGTCAGGGCTGTCTGTTTATAAAATAAAGTTTGTACTACCTTCTTATTTGTTACAATGGCTAAAATAGAAAATAATATATTTCTTTTTTTTTATTTTATTTATTTTTTTAAATTTTATTTTAGATTATTCAGTACAGTTTCAATCTTTTACTCCCATTCCAG
>JAPYXV010000188.1:0-19870 GCA_028533065.1 Trachops cirrhosus | reverse complement strand
AAAAAACAAAGTGCTTTTTAAAAGAGATTAACACAAACAAACAGGTGGTAATCATCCATTCCACTGAAAAAGTTCAATGGCAATAATGACCAACTCTCAGCTTGTTGTAACCTTCCATGAGCAACCCATGCCCACCAGCCAGCCGCCTCCAGAACAGATCCCACACAGATGCACAGAGAGCCACAGGGCAACCTTACACAAACACAGGGACAACACACCCAGGGACTAGGAGGGACTAGCATTTGCTGAACATTTAACTACAAGCCAGTGGGTGTTTTACACACTTTATCTCTTAGTCTTCACACCAGCAAGGCAAGGATTAGCCCCATAAATGGCCACTCCATTCAAAATTAGCAAAACATAAATTCCCATTCAGCTCTGCCCAGCTGCAAGCCTGCCTGTCATCTTTCCACTTACAATGGTGTCACATGTATCAACAAACTTAAAAAGCAGACTTAACGATACCTGTAGTATCACTTCTAAAAAACTCTAATCAGTTTTCCTCAAAATAATTCTTTTACAATATAATTGATATGTGATGCCAAGAATTAAATTTAAAATCTAAAAGCATACTCTCAAGCCTCAATGCAATAGATAACCACTTCTGATTTAGCAAAATGATATTACAAAGCCCACAAATAAAACAACTTAACTGTAAGTTTTTTAAAAAATGATTACAAATCTAAAATATTAAAAACAACTTTTTTGCCCTATGAAGATCTCAAACTAAGACATGAACATCCAGACAGATTATTTTTTACTCTCATGAGGATGAATCTAGATTGTGTTCTAAAATGAATTACCCTCTCCCTCTCTGTATCTTTCTCCTCACTTCCACTCATTCTCCCTGCCCCCAAAGAAGATTCTGCTTCTGCTCTTAACTGCAAAACAACAGTCCTATTCTGTGACCTGTAAACCATGAAATAAAAAAGGTTAGGACTCACTGGCAGTTTCATCTCCATTGTCCTGAGACAGAAATCCCCCTGGAAAGTTAAACTAGGTATGGCAAGCACACCAGAGTTACTTTTCCACACCACCTGAAGAGATTTTCACGGTGAAATGAGCTAGTCTCATGAGCAAAGGTGTAGAGGACACTGTCCAATGCACACCGCCGGTGTCTGCAGCAGCAGCAGTGCCGACCGACCCTTGGCGTGCTCCTTCACACGGAGGCCCTCCAGTGCTATTTGCTGCGGAGCAAAAGCAATTTAGGATAAAAGACATTGTTTTCTACTTAGAAAAGGAACAGAAGAGAACTTTAGTAATTAACTTCTAAAAAATTTAAGAAGAAAGATTAAGGGTTGAAATTTAGAGGTGGAGAAAAAGGAAATACTTATATTTTTGGTTTTTTAAGAGTAGAGAAAGATATTTTATGTTTCTTTAAAATATGGATTATAAAAGTAATATATAAAGAATGAAAAAAATAGTATAAAAGTAATGTTTTAAATAGGAAAAACTGCCCAATCCTGCCACCCACAGAGCTGACACACTTTTTTCCTATGCACACACACACACACACGGTTAAAGGGGCCTGGCCTAGAACCTACACGTGGTAGGCCCTTCAATGTGCCAAACAAAACCTAATACAGACTTTGCAGGGAAGGAAAAGCATAAGCGTGTTTACAGCATGCATACTGTTCTATAACCCGCTGTTAGTTTTCAACAACAGTACACAAAAGACACCTTTTCACATCACTCCCCTAAGCTCCCTCTCACCCTGTACAAAGCTCCTTATCATTCCATTGCATAGGTGACAATGTTTTTCCCCAAGCCCCTTTTGAGGTAAACATTTGGTTTTCCCTTTTTTTCTTTTTGTTATTAAGCAATTCTGCAATGAATGTGTGTGTGTATGCGCATGTATAAAAAACTTCAAATTTTTATACAATTATTTCCTTAGCATAAATTTCTAGAACTGAAATTGCTGGGTCAAAGAGCTGGCATGTTTTAGCCAGCACATGGATGGGCCGCCCTCCACAACAGCTGTCCCCACACATTCTCCCAACACTGTGTGAGAGTGCTCATCTGCCCACCATCCTTACCAACACTGGTATTGTCCTTTTTCACCAAGCCCTCAACAAAAAAGTTAAATTCAGTGAACCCCTATCATGTGCCAGGGGCCATCTTAAAACCTTCTGGGAACTACGATAGCCCTGTGGAGACAGGCAGGCGCCCACATACACTTTAGACCTGCTTAACTGGTGGAAAACACATACCCACAAATGTTAAGTAATTTGCCCAAGGTCATACAACTTGTCAGAGATACTGCTGGGGTTTGAACCCAGTTCACTTATGACCAGATCCAACACACTAGAGCAATTCAGTTTCATGAAAAGGTCAAAATCCTGTTCATTCACTCTAAATGAAACCCAGTGACCTCTTTCCCCAGCAAAACCTACTGAAAACTCTGGTTTCAAGAACGATGGAAAACCTGCTGGGCTGGAGTCAGGAGAACTGAGCTCATGGCTGAGTTCAGCCCCTCACAGGTAGCTGCCGTGGGACTCTGGGAAGACTGCTTAACCTAAATCTCTTTCCTTGGCTGAAAACGACCCATTTCTACCATCTCTATCATAAAATGCTGTTGTAAAGCCCAAAAGGAACATCCACTCCTTCAAAAATACTTGCTCAGCCATTTCCCTGTGCCCTGCACTGTGGTGACAAAGAGGCCACCCCGCCCCACGGGTCGAGCAGAGAGAGACATCAGAAAAGCAAGCAGCTGCGATGGAGAACGCCTGAGCCCCGGCCGAGTGTGTCACAGGGGCCACAGGTAAAGGCGTTCCACGGAAGTGCAGCTATTCAAAAGGACAAGGAGAACCATCACACAGCCCTGGGGAAAACGCAAGAAATCACATTAAGCAGAAAAGCCTATACGTAATGTATATTTTGGTTACAGTCATATTTTTTACAGACGTGTGTGTAAAGAATGGAAGGAAGGAAGATCCTGGATGTTGTAGTGAAAAAGCAACATCATTCTATTCTCTCCCTTTCCAAACTGTACGGCGCATCATTGTAACATTTCTAACTCCTAAAACATTTTAATTTCTATGAGAACACAGATGGAAGTGATTAATTCTGGCTGAAACTATGTGTGTGAGAGTGGAACCTCGAAACCCCCCGTGAACGGCATTATTGTCAGAGCACGAAACAGCCGAGCACTCCGCACAACAGCATCCCGGTGCAGCGGCACAGGGTACTTTTACTCCCTGCTGCTGGCTTCCGGCTCACCTGATAATGCACAATGTTAGTCACTTCTTTACAGTATTTTCTTTTCTTAAAAGAAATGCACGCATGGGGAAAACGGCCAACCAGCACAAAGGGGTCTGCAGGAAAGCTCAGGGCTGTTGTCTGTCCCGGACCACCATATCCCTCCCAAGGGCAACTGCCACGAGTAATTTCTCACATATGCTTCTTCCAAAGATACTCTATGGGTTGACGTAGTTTTCTTAATAATATCCTTGGAGGTTTCTCCTTAAGATCACATATAAAACCGTCTTTTAACATTTGCAGATCACTCTATTGTATGGATGCAGCATTTATCTCATCAGACTATGCACTATAAAAATGTCTGACAATGCTATTAAACACTATATAATCATTTTTCCTTACATTTTGATTTTCCAACCTTGTAAGGCACCAGAACCTTCACAGACACCAGGCTTTCTGGGCTCATTTCCCAGGGCTCCCTGCTTCCAGCCAAAACCAGGCTGAGTACAGTTCTACATACTCCATCCATTGCTCATGCTGTCGCTTTGGCTGAGACCCATCCCACCTTCCTTGGCTTGGCTAATTCTTACTCAATCCTTCAAGAGAGGGTTGAGGCATAACCTCCTTCTGGAAGGAGAGGCTCTCCCAACCCTCAGGGCACAGGAAATGTTCCTGTATCAGCTCCTGTCACAGCCTAGGTCTTGGCACTTAATCTCTGCGTGAATTTGTGTGTCAGCCTTGACCACCAGATTTCAAGTTCCTCCGGGACAGAAACCACATCTTACTAATCTTTGTGATGGCCAGAGTTTAGTATGAAGTCTGGCGCATTAAGTGTATTTAACACCCACTGAATCAAGCTGAAATGAGTAAGGAAACTTCTGAACACCTAATTAGGTGCCAAGCCCTCCCTACTCTGGATGCACTATACAAACATTATTTCTCACTGAGTACGACGATTCCCATTTTACAGATGAAGACACCAGGGCGCTGGAGTTAGGAAACTTGTCCTAGGGCATAGGGAGGCCTAAAATCTGAACCCAAGTCTATTTTACTCCAGAATCACTGATCTTTCCATTATGCTGTTTGCTTACACGTTTTGATGCTGAAAGTTAAGTGAAGAGGTCACATACACCGTCCTGAAGGACAGCACACCTTTATAATAATTTTGGATAATCTAAGGGCACTGTAGTCCTCCAAAATGTTCAGTCACAAGCAATCTAGGATGTAGAAGTAAAATGGCAGAAAAAGAGGTTATGAACAAGCAAATCTTGTCCTCGGCACCCACAAATGTGCACTTAGCATACCGAGGCAGAGTCTTTCAGGAGCCGTTAAAAACAAAAAGAACATGCAGTCGTAAGTGGCTGTAATATGCCTGCTTAATTCGACCAGTTTGCTCTCCCTGTACCTTCAGTCACATCCGACTTCACAGCACCTAGACCCCATGCCACTCACTAACGCTGGCCTTTGTGCCAGCACCCTTAGAAGATTTCAAACCTGACCGATTCTGCACAGACACAGCTACCCAGGAATGCCTGTCAGTGGGCCAGGGGCGGGACAAGGGGGCAGCACTGTGAGGCAGGTGCCAAGGTCCTGTTCACCGGCTGTGAGACCAGGGACCAGACAGGGACCCTCATCTGAAAACTGGGTGTACCAAGAATGCCTGCTTTCTTTTAAAGCCTTTAAGAGAATGGAATTAGATCATTTAAGAAAAGGAACCAGCAGAGTCTGGCACCAAGTTGAGGGCTCAATTGGCTTTCTTCAGTGACTGAACAAACTAACCAGAGAGCAAGCCGACCTCCTCCTGTCACCTCCAGCAGGGTAGGGAGCTGGGAAGCTCTGTGACTGACAGAGGAAGTAGAAATGGCATTTAGCAAAGGTGGGAAAACAAGAGGAAGCTGCTCCTCCCTCCCACAGATGAGAAAAAAATGAACTAATCAGCAGCAAGCAGTCAATGAACCCAAACCTTGTTCACTAGGGGAGACAGAGGAGCAAAAATTATCCCAAGGGTAACCACATACCAACAAAAAAGACACATAGGCTGAAAACAAAAAAGCAAAACAAAACAAAACAAAAAAAAACCCTTTCTTTCCTATTATCAGCCACAACCAAACCGGAAAGAGTGCCTCCTCATTCCTGCAGGAAGCCAGAGTGAGTAGGTGACGGCTGTAAAGATGCGCACTGCACCCCTGGGCCCAACTGCACCGCCAGCTGGAGGAAGCAGGCACCGGTGGCTGCCCGGTGCACCTTCCAGACCTCTCCCTCCCAAGATAAGGCAGTAGGACCGGGTTCAGATCTATGTGTGTTGACTTATGTCACTCAACTCCCAAAACAACCTTCAAAAGTACCCGCCTTCCAAAGTCACAGAAAAAAAGCTCAGGGAGACAGGGTTACCCACGGAGACAAAGGGACAGAGTTGGAACCTGAGCCCAGTCTGTCTGGCTTCAAGCTTCCACTCACCCAAAAAAGGCACAACTTGTGGGGTCGGGGGTGGGCAAAACGGGTGGAGGGAGTCAAAAGGTACAAACTCCCATTTATAAAATAAATAAGCCCTGAGGGTATCATGTACAGCATGGTGACTATGTTAACAAGGCTGTATTGTACACCCGAGGGCTGCTGGGAGAGAAAACCTTAAAATTTCTCATCACAAGGACAAAGCATTTATAACTATGTGTGGGTGTCAACTAGACTTACTGTGGTGACCATTTGGCAATCATACAAATATCAAATCATTATGTTGTACACCTGAAACTAATAGAATGTTATTTGTCAATTACGTCTCAATTTTTTCAAAAAGACACAATTGGCAGAGAGGAAGGGGAGACAGGCCTTAGACTGAGGTAATAACTAAAAGCAAGTCTAACAACTGGTTGGCTGATGGAGTTTAAAATCTAGATTTCTAAGAGTTGAGTACTTTTCAGTGACTCATGTTCTACTTTATTGAAATATTATTGACATACATGCAGGTTTAAGGTATGTGTGATGATTTGATACAGGTCACAAAATGATTACCACAATTAGATTAGGTAACACCACCAGCCCATCATATTATTACCATCATATTATTATTACTGTATGTGTGTGTGTGTGGCAATAACATTTAAGATCTGCTTCCTTAGCAACTTACAAATATATAACACAGCTCTGCTGAGTAGAGTTCACCCTGCTGCACATTAGAGCCTCACTCAGTGACCTCGATCTGTGAGGCTGTTCCTGGACAAACCAAGAGCCCCAGGGCATTACTCCTCACTCCCCACATCTCGGGTTCCCTCCCTCAACCTTCTTCTTCATAAGTAAGAAAAACACTCAGCATCTCATTTCACTAGAAATCTCTTGCCAAAGGTCCACTTGAAAAGCAAAACCAAACCCAATTTTTAAGGTTTGCTACTTTTGAATATTAATCCAAATAACTAAAAAGCATCCTTGTCAGAATTAAATATTAATGTACCTAAGTTCCTAAAAATAAGCAATTTCCCTAGGTATTGCTTTTTACCAGAGATCAACATCATATTGTTTAAGGAGCTGTCAAAAGCTCCCTGACCGAAGGGAAAGTAAAAAACAGCCTTGGCCATTCACAGCCAAACACTCTCAAAAGTATGACCCTGTCACCACCTGCCTCACTCCACCCAGGGCCTTGAAAGAAATGCAGACCGATAAACCCCACTCCCAACCCACTGAAGCAACACCTACAGGCAGGGCCTGGAAATTCGGGGTCAGAATAAGTGCCCCAGGCGATTCCTAGGCGCAGTACCGTTTAGGACTAGGGGCTACAGGAGTGGGGGCTACTTCTCCATCCCTTCCTACAGAAGTTCTATCCCAAACTCACCCTGGGGACTTAAAGGAGTTTTCTACGGGGATGCTGTTCCAAGAACCAAATTTCCTACTACCTACTGGGCATTTACACCGGGGTATCCCAGAGGGGCCCCAAACCCTGCCTCTCCCCTCCTGACAGAGTCCTCAGGTGCTTGTGTCATTCATGTCCACACCTTGCTGCCCCACCTGGAAACAGCCTTGCTCTCTTTCTTCAGTCAGCTGCCAAGCACAGCGAGTCCTCACCAAACATCACCCCTGGGTTCTGCAACTTTAAATGAAACGACACATAAGGAAGTCATTTTGATCACAGACTAATTGATATAAACAAGAATTAAGTCTCTACAGCATCTCACTGCCTCACAGCAGTGATGAAATGACCTTGAGTGAAATGATGTTATTCAAGGACCTTCTATCTTCCTTTCCTGGTCTGGAAGAAGTTTCCACCCCACCCCCCCGAATCACCTCCCGTGTTCAGCCTTCTTTGTGTTCTCACCCTCTCTGTGGTAAAAGCACAGTGTCCTAAAAGCACAGGATGGCCAACCTGAGTTCAGATCTTGGCTGAGCCAGGTGACCTTGAGCCCGTTTCCTTCTCTGCAGAATGAGGATAATGAGAACAGCACTCCATGAAAAGTTTTTTGCTTAGATTACATGCCCCCTAAATGCACAATAAAAGGTATTAACTGACATTAGCTCTCTTCCTCCCACTAACTCCAGCTCCTACATCATCTCTCACCTGACCTACTTCAAAAGCCTCATAACACGGAGCCCTGCTGCCCATCTGTCCCCACGCCAGTCTCTCCTCCGCACCACCGCTGCCAGAGCTTTTCTCCAACACACAGCTCTGATTACATCATCTCTCTGCTTTAAAACCTCTGATAGCTATCACTTACTTTACAGGATCAAGTCCATACTTCTTAGCCTGGCATGCAGGGCTTTTTGCAATCTGCTTCTCTCTTCCCTGCCACTGCACCCAAATGCCAAGCACCATCTGTTCTAGTAACAACACCCCAAACATGACTTGTATTTTCATGCTTTGAGCCTCTGCTCATGGTGCTTCCTTCATAGAAAGCCCCTCACCCTCTCCCCACCTGGCAAAGTGCTACACATCCTTCACCTCCTCCCTGGCGCCCTCTTCTTCCTCCTCCTGCGCCTCTCCTCCCCCCTCTCCCTTCCCTCCCTCTAGTCTCCTGCTGCATGTGTGTGTGTCTCTCTAACATGTGTACTATGCATGCGCTTGCTTCCTCAGACTGAGACACAGAGCCAGGCCTCACACTCAGAAGGGCACAGTGACAGCCCTCAGGAAACATTTGTTGGAAAAATGAATGCAAGACTTCCACCACCCTTTGACAAATGAAAACAGTTTCTAATTTGTCAAACAGTTAACACCTTCATGGTAACTTTTGACTTCTATAACACATAAGGATATTATATTTGTTGAGCTAGTGAAGGCTGCTTTCAATGAAGGAAGCAAAAAAAAAAATGTCACCCTGTGAAGGTAAAATGTCTTTAAAAATTCCATCGGCCCTGAAGGCGATCACTACCCCTCTAGAAATGGTGACTCCTCCCTTTTTCCAGGATGGGAGAGAGAAACCACACTCTTTGATTCCTCCTGGCTTGACTTGCGGTATGGGGAGCTGGACAGTTTAAGGAATCCCTATTGCTTAAACAAAACATTTCCAAAAGGAAAAGATAAATAAAACAGCTGCTTAATGGTACGGAAAAGGTGTTAAAAGCTCACAAGCAGCAGGACTTGCATGTCCTTAGGCTGGGCATTGCGTTCACTGTCAGAGAACAGGTACTGCGTGGGCAGGGAGCAGCGTGAGCCTGGGTCTCCCCGAGACCTTCCTAGTACTGCACCAGCCAGTAGCAGAGCCAAAGGCCCCCACACTTGGAAACAGCTGATAGAGGGAAACACTTCTTGGTTTACCCATAAATGCCAAGAAGGCAAGGCCCATAAAGGTCTACTTAAGCAGCCTCTGAACTGTTCCTTTTCTCCTGTTCAAAACTTAGGATACATTAATTCTCCCTTTACGTGAGTGTTTAACAGGGCACACAGACAGTAAGGAGAACTCTCCCCTCCCTGCCCACTGTGAGGAAGCGAGCCCCTGCAGGGAAGCTCTGCCCCTCCTCTGCTCCTCTGCGGGGAGGCTCCTGGCTGGTGCATACACACACACATACGACTTGAGTGTGGCTCCACAGACCTACTCCATCTAAATAAAACAAAGCGTAATGTTCTAATCTAAACCACACTCAACAAACCTCTGCTGCAGTCAGTGGAGCGTCTCATGTTCTCACAGTCTTATTAAATAAATGGATTTTCAAAATATTCATTTTAATTAAAACCAGTCTGTTTGTTAGCAATACTCTCATGCCAATAATAAAATGCTCTTTTTTTCTTTAGTTCCTTTTTCTCTATAAATTACCATCTAAAACTGTCCCACTTGTTTGTTCAAAACATTTCATATAAACATCCAGTTGTTTTAATATAAGCAACCAACTAACTATACAGATTATCTTGGAATCAAGGTCTTATCTGGACTTCTGTAACAAGTACCTTAAAAATAGCAGTTTCCAAAACACTGAGAACAAACAAACTTCCATTCGACTACTGATCCAGAAAGCTGAATTTTAAAACATGGTTAAGAGAAGGAAAGGAAATAAGAGGACCTCGTTTTGGCACCTGTGAGCCGAGCCTGGTGCTAACTAAGGGTTCTATGTAGGTTTTCACCATTAATCTTACCATGAACCCTATGACACAAAAACTACTACCCTATTTCACAGACAAAGAAACAGAGGTCAGTTAAACTGCCCAGAGCTACACACAAAACCACAGTTCATCTGGCTTCAAAGATCATGCTTTTTCACCATACCCTACTTATTTGTATTTTTAAGAGGAAGAGAAAAAAGTGTGTATGTGTGTGTGTGTTTAGTGCACTGCTCTAGTTACAAAGTACCTGTTCTGTCACAGGCACCTTATTATTTAAAACAGGCAGATTTTAATGTATAAAACAGTATTCTTGTCTGCTGAGGGATTAAATACAAGAACGTGCTGGGAACCGCTTGTGACGGCTACCATTCATCACACACAGCTACTTTACATACACTCTGCTATTCTTCATTAAGGTTCACAGAGTTCCTTTAAGTTTAATTTTTCCCAGATACACAACAAGCACTTGGAAGGATATCAAGGGGAAAAAGCTTAAGCAGCAAATTAAGTTAGCGTGGTCAGCTATGATAAGAACTTTTATTTACATGTCTGAGTTTCTGAGACAATGTACGTATGAAATTATCACTCTGAGTCACTGTTGTAAGTTACATAAATGTTTGATTACTACGTTGTACACCTGGAACTAATACAATATAATAGGTATGTCAGCTGTAATTGAAATTTTTTTAATTTTAAAGAAATATTATCACCCTGAGGATGTACTTAGATTTATGACTGTATTTCAAATTAGCATAAGCATTTATTTTTTTAAAAGTCTGTTAAAATTTATCAAATAGAAGTAGAATTAATGCACATTCCTAAATTAATGTGCTTAGAAATACATCTTTATGGAATAGTGTTTTACCATTACAATTCAGATACCTTGTCATTCTGAATCTAATTTAACCACCAAAAATGTTTAGCACCCAAGGCATTTTACCCAAAAGGCACATGGTTTATGGTCTTAAAATATACTGAACACTTATATCCATTTAACAAGGCCAACTATTCAGAATATCACCATGTTCCAACCACAACTGGAGTAAATTAAACTTGCACTTCTTTGATATACTAATGAAATTAACTTCCAACATACTCTAAGCCCTTACTTCTTTATGTATATAAAAAAGACTACTTATGCATTGCTAAATTAATGCCTATTTCCAAGTCACAGGATTAAAAAGCACAGTCTAGGACCTATTCTTGTCAAAAAATATTTCACCTGAATCTAGATATGCCTTAAGACTTCATCTCTAGTTCATAGGAAATGCCAGAGGCAAAGGGACAGGGCGAACACCACCACAAGGAAATAACGTAGAACACGGGACAGCCCACAGTCTCTTCTAACCGTGGAGAGGGAGAGGGAGGAGGTGGTGAGCAAGTCTTCTACATCCACAGAGACTAAAGGGACAAAAACAGCAATACACAGTGCGATATGTGACTCTTGACTGAATCCTGGTTCCAAAAAACAAAAATGGTGACAAATGATACCTGAGGGACAATGAGATGACATTAAGAAATGACTGTGAATTTTACTGAAAGTAATCACATGCAGTGATTTTTCTCTCAAGCCCTTAGTTACAAATGAATATGAAAGTTTGCCAAGTGAAATGATATGATGTCTAGGATTTCCTTTAAAATATGTCAGCAAAGTAAACAACCCAACGCTGTTCTCTGGCCAAAACATGCTTTGTAAAAAAGTTTCTACAGCTCAATACGTTTGGAAAATACTAAATACTCTGTTCCCCTTCAAGGAAATTTAGAATGAACATTAGAAATAAGGGTGCTCAAAATTCCTGCAGTTAAAATAAAAATACCTGTTACACTTTGGTTAGCCCAGATACTCACACTTATTTGAACATAAAACCTTTTTTTCCTATGTAACATCTATTAATTTCTTGAAGATCAGTTTCCTTTACTGCACTAATTCCCAAAGTGGGTTCCAGGGGAAACTTTGAGGTAAGGCTCTCTAGATGACACACATGCTTCTAGAACACCGAATAATAATAATAAAAAAATTTACAATTGCATGTATTTGCAACTTAGGTGCCACTCACTTTTTCTGTCTTTTGTATCTATAAATAAGTAGATATTTACTGTCAGTTAACATGTCTTAATTTTATCAGACTCTTTAATATGAAATTACCACTGTAAAACTTCTCTCAAATGCAGTTAAATTTTACTTATTCAAATCCATTTCCTCGGAAACCTCTAAAGGAATAGATTTCAAGTTCATCCAAGTTGTCACCACACCTAGTTTTCACTTTCAAAACTACCTTGAGATTTTTCAAAGGTTTCCCCAACCCTTGAAATAAGTTACGGGCTACATGGTAACAAAACACAACACAAAACCTAAAATCAAAACTCTTAAACTCTCTTTCAGGTGGTACTTAAGGGTTTCCAGTAATTTACTTCAGCGTCCCCAGATTTCCATCTTTATGCACCAGAAGTGGTCCCATTCTTATAAACACATCCTTTGGGTAGCTGAGCAACTAGATCCCAAGACAGATTCACTTTACCACAAAGTCTACCTACTCCATGGCTAAAAGTTTTATAGTAAGAACTCACCTAATATCTGGTTGGGTTTTTGTGTTGTTTGGATTTTGTTTTGTTTTGTTTTTTTAAGGAAAACTGCATCCTAGTCCATTTAAGAGCCTCAGTACTTTAAAACTTTGGAAATACTCTTAAAAGAAAACAAAAAGGGCTAACAAAGAAATCTGAGCTAGAAGTCACTGCTACAAGGAAACCATCAAATTTGATGTCTCCCCTGCATCTGGGAGGCAATTTACAACGTTCAAAACCCTTTCATATACATTCTGTCATTTGACCCTCAAAACCCTGGAGAGATGTCTGTTTTCCATCATGATAACATATATTTAACATGGCTCAACTTGAAAGTCGACAACTTGTCAACCCTCAATTATCCTTACCATGGAGAGAATATCGGCATAAATAATCTGATTCAGCTGAGCGGTGCAGCGTCCAACAGGCCGCTCCTGTCTCCCGACAGGGACGCTCCAGACAGCCCCACCACAGGCCTATCTCCCTGGCTTTTGCTTGGTGGCATACTTGCAGATAGCTAACTGTTCACAGGCACTAGGTCTTCATGCATCCCATCCTCCAGAAGTTTCCCGTCACTCCTCAAGGACAGAAGACTGCTCCGAACCCACTGCATCTGCCTAGGATTGTCCAGGGATATTTTGCACCAACATCCCAGGGCATTTCTCACTTTCACCCATGCCACTGTTCCCACATGAAAGAAGGACAGTGTGTAACCACAGGCAACACGTGTGAGGGCAGACAAAACAGCCTTGGGTAAACATGACCCCGGTTTGGAGCCTGGATCCTCCCATCTCAGCATGTGCTCTGCTTGCCCTCAAATCCCCTACATGCATACGGAGCTCTCAAGCTAAGGTTGTCGAGGGCGGGGGGCGAGAGAACCTCCACACAGTAACTGGCCTGGGCTGTGTTTAGCCCTGTGGTTCTCTGTCTGCCTCCATTTCCCTGAGAAGAGAAACCCAGCAATGAAAACAATATGACTAAGGCAAGACAGGCCCCTACCATCAAGAAGCCTACAACCCACAGGCAAAGCAAAGGTGGCAGGGGGTGGGGGGGCGCAGGGGGACAACTTAATAATAACAGGCAAAACAAGAAAGATATAAAGAATGTACATGCAATGCACTAAGGGGATTAAATAGAAGGAACCATTTAAATGCAGAAGGGGGAAATCAGAAAAAAGTTAATGAGAAAGCAACATTTATTTGAGTGAGGCCCTGAAGGACAATGAAAATTTCAGTCATGGCAGTTTGGAGAACGGCCTCCTCAAAGGCAAAACCGGCACACAGTAGGTGACAGTTAGAGAATGGGCAAGAGCTCGGGGCACCTGCAGAGACACAGAGAGAACAGCCAGGTCTGGAAAAGAAGGTCACGACCCGGACCACAGAGAACCATGAAAACTAAGAAAACACAGCTCGCTCTTGTCCTTGCATCAGCTATGCTACTTCCAGCTGCAAGCAACAAAAGTAAGTGGTTATAAGACACGTAAACTGTGGCCCCAAAACTTTTCAAATCATGCAACCCTAACAGTAAAAAATTAAACATGCACCCCCAATATGTTTTAAGTTGTATACACAGGGGTTGGCAAAAGTAGGTCTACAGTTGTGAGTATATGGAACAGTTTATTATTTATCTGTATTATAACTGTACACCTACTTTTGCCCTCCCCTGTGATTTATACATAATTAAAACACTCGAGTTATAAATTACATGTATATACTCATCTAGTATGTACATAAGTCATCCACTAAAAACATTTTAAAGGATGATAGTGATTCAAACAGTAGTCTTAAGTTTATTTTTATTTAATAATACAAATCCGTATCTAATTTTGTGCCAACTTAAGACATTTCCTAATCTCCTAATAAAACAAATTCTTGTTCCTGTATACTTACACCATTATCATTACACTTCATTTGCAAGAATCTTTTTAAGCCACTGGCCATTTTGTGAAGTCAGTTTTAATACTAGATAATAGAATCCATAAATCCACTTATATGGATGGAGTTCACCAAAGGCCAAGGATAAGAATGAAGGTACCACTGTCAATTTCTCCAGGTTGTACAATGCCCACTCTTCTCTCAGGCAACCTCAAATAATCTGACAGGCAACCTTCACATCTACCAGCCAGTGTCTGTCAACCACCTTTTAAATATTAATAAACCTTAATTGTTTCTAGACAATATTTTAGCATTTTCTTCCATGCCAAATCATCAAGCACACTCCACTTTGGAGACTGCTGTCTCAAACAGTAAAAATTTTTTCTCATAAAAGAAGTTCTGAGTCAGGATGGGTGTAGGGTTGGGTCATTCAGCAGCTAAAAACGTCACTGGCACCTTCCATCTTTGTACTCTGTAAGCCTCAGAATGTCAGCTTGTTCAATTTTGCCAACAACCTTAGGTTCCCAATATGGTGGGCCCTAACAGGTGTCATATCCCTACTCATTAACCAGTCACTGGCAACAAGGACAGTATTACTGAAGTTGACTTGGCTTAATCAATATGCACTCCCTGGGGCAAAAGACACACTCATCCTATCCTGAAGTACATGGCCAATGGGAAAGTAGTCGAAAGCAGAATTATGCTGTCAAATAGTGTGGTAAATTATCAGAGCAATGGCCCCTGAAATAAATCACATAACCACCACAGCATGAGTGAGCCTAGCACAAGTAGAAGAACCATCCAGCTTAGCCCTGCTCCAATTTCTGATCTCAGTCAAACAAACGGTTGTTGGTTTATGCCACAAGAAGGAAAGGGAACCAAGATGGAGAATAGGCAACAAACCACCCCTGCCACAGCTCTCTACGCATATGGGACAATGGAGGAAGAAAAAACCATACTGTTTTATTCCCACAGATGTTTGTTCTTAAATTCAAACATGTAGTTCAGAGTCAGCAAGCACTCAATAAACATTAATAATTGATGTTCCTAATCCAAGTAGTTTAGAATAGAGCATGGCAGAGAGAGAGGAATGTAATGGGTTGCATGGGAATAATGACAAATTTCTGAGTCTTTTGCAGTAATCCAATATACAAGCTCCTGTATAGGCAGCAATTCAAACCCCCAGAGAATGTCAGAGAGTCCACTACTCTCAAGACTATGGGGTACACATCACAGGAGCGCTAAAAACATTCACACTTTTTAGCACACTGGTATGTTGGACTGCTCAGCAAAACCACTTCTGGAAACATATCATGCATCAGAGAGTTTGTTATTTTTGTTTAACCAGCTCCCTCTCCCTTCCATTGACAATAACTGACTTCTTTGTGGGACACTTTGTCTCCCCACAGTCCCATCATTTGGGTTGAATGGGGACTGCCAACTAAACTCTCCTTTAGTTGGCATTAGGCCAATCACGTTCTCTCCAGGGTTTTCCCAAATTAAAACTAAGAGCAAACAGTCAGTTTCTTGATGGTGTGAGGTTATGAAGCTACCAGCAACCAGGTACCTCTATGTGCTGGGCACTGTGATGGGCCTTGTGATGTAAGGATGTGTAAACCACATCGGAGCCAAAGGGCTCTGATGGCCTGAGAGATATTTCTTTGCAACATACTTAAATGTCAAAAAAGACTGGTTAAATACATTATGGTAAGAGATGTTACAGACTTACTAAACAGCCATTAAAACAGTGCCAGAGAAGAATGCAGTGATATGACAGGGGAAAATGCACATTATACAAGTATTTACTATGCTCTAAACTATGCAAATCACTATATGCACCCTTGCATATTGAATCTTTTTCCTTGTTTTCTTTTTTAAAGAGAGGAAGAGAAACATCAATGTGTGATTACCTCTTGTGACCCCCCACTGGGGACCTGGCCTGCGACCCAGGCATGTGCCCTGACTGGGAATCAAACTGGCAACCCTTTGGTTTGCAGGCCAGCCCTCAATCCACCAAGCCACACCATCCAGTGCCTGAATTTTCCTCAGAAGCACACAAAATCAGGATCTTGTTCTTGCATGACTGTATATGCATGAAAAATCATAGCCAAGTGTTGCTCAGAGACCACCCCCTCCCCCAACTCAACTCACAGAGGTAATAATCCACTGTTCATGATAGGCAAGTCACCCTGGGTATGCTTGGGTGGGGCAGGGAAGGTGGTGAGTCACTGTGGCTCTGAGCTATATGGGTAAACAGCCTGTATTCACATCTGTATACAACTGTGGCTAGAAGACTTTCACTAAAATACCCCCAGGGTAGTGGCAAAATCTGTGCTAAAATCCAGGAACGATGCCATCCCTCTGCAAGACTTTTCTTGTCCGTGACATTCTTGCCGATGGGACTCTTCTGTCCAGAATATTCTCCTTGATCACACACCTGCAGAAGCCCCTCAAGACATCTGCCCTAGAAGGGCAACCGTCGGCAGTGACACAGACAAACCAAACCAGAACCTCTTTTACTCTCTACGAGATAATGTTTCCTGATAACCTTCTTTATCAAAAGTCCTCCCCTTGTTCAAAATCCATGCTCCTGATAATAACAGCCAGAAGCCATTCTTCAGCTTTGCTGCTCTTGTCCCCTTCCGGTACAGGAATTACCAAGTGTCCCCACTCCATTAGCAAACACTGCTTCATAATACTCTTGCCTTGCACACAAGAAGATAAATGGCAGCCATGACAGTCAGTGAGTTGGTAGTGATTGATACATCCTCTTTTGGTGGATGAAACACCATTGCTTAATATTTTGAAATGACATTCTTCTTAGAATAAGTTTATAAAGCTGAAGATGGAGAAGTGGCTCAGATACAGAAGAGCCTACAGTTCAGCACATGATTTTATTTTAGAACCTTTTAAAGAAAATCCATACCATCTTCCAGATGGGTGTCAAGTTGCGTTCAGAGCTCTTAAGGAAGCAAGCAGGACACAGAACACAGGACACACATTCAGAGCCATAGTGAAAACTGGCCACCTGCAACCTACTACTTCTTTACCATTAAATCTACAGTACATAAGGGAAGTATTCATTTAGAATAGAAAGCACTACACAATCAGATTTATCCAGACACCAGTAAAAAGAGCCCAAGAAGGATGACACCAAAAAAGGGACATTCATCCAGGCTTTGTCAAAGTAAGCTGAGAGATACCAAGATGAAGGGGAAATGTCATGTTCAATTCCTTATTTTGAGAAAGATGTACAGATTTGAGAAGCGACTTTTTAAGAATGCTGTCTGAAGTACTAGCCCAAATTACAAATCACACTATACCCTGAAGCCTACTTAATAAAGAAGAAGTTGAAAATAAACAAATGATTAGCTTGAGGTATGGGAATTTCTGAACTCTCTTAAGGGAGAAAGTTTTATTACCATTATTAGTGAACTGTTTTTAATCTCTGACATCAAAGCATAGACATTAACCCTGGGGTTCTGAAACCAGAATAACCCATACATGAGAAACTACCACATATTAACATTAGTCTGTTTGTCAGGTTTTAGCCAATTCACAGGTGATACCATGAGTAAAGAGAGGTATGGGGGAGGAATAGGAAGAATCAGAAGACCTAGGTTCAAGTTCAACTCAAGTAGGTATAGATAATATTTAGCAAACTGATTCATCTTGCCTGCCTCAGTTTACTTAACTGAGGGTTCAGGGATAAAATATGGAGGTAAAGCCCTTTATAAACCCCAAAGTTCTGTTTTAATCTTACAGCACTGACTTCCGAATGCCTGTGTTTCTCATAGTCTTGGAGAGTCACAGAACTTTAGGGTTGAAAGGTCACTGCATTTGAGGGATGATAATGATGAGAAAACCAAGTCCCAGAAAAGTTGAAGAGTCCTGCACAGGAAACACTTCTGTAAACTGGTGGCAGGTGAGGGAGGGTCTAGTTTTTCCACCACTGAAATACTCATTTAGATAGTTCAAAAAAAAAAAAAAAAGATTCTAAAACTAAAATCCCTCCTCAGACACACACAGTCCTCACCTTATGATGGTTTGCCTTACAATTTTTTTGACTTGATGATGGTGTGAAAATAAATTACATGAGATATTCAGCACTTCATTATAAAATAGGCTTTGTGTTAGATGATTACCCAACCATAGACTAATGGTAGTGTTCTGAGCACATTTAAAGTAGGCTAGACTAAGTTTATGCTAATTCATGTTCAGCTGGTTAGGAGTATTAAATACATTTTTTACTTGTGATTTTTATTTTAGTTTTTAAGAGATTTTATTTATTTATTTTTAGAGAAAGGAGACGGGAGGGAGAAAAAGACAGAGAGAAACGTGGATTGGCAGTCTCCCCACACATGCCCCAACCAGGGACCAAACCCGCAACCTAGGCACATACCCTGACTGGGTGGGAATCGAACTGGCAACCTTCACTTTGCAGAACAACACCCAACCAACTAAGCCACACTGGTCAAGGCTGGACTTGTGATATTTTAAGCTTATGAAGGATTTATCAGGCTGTAACTCTATCATAAGTCAAGGAACATCTATTTATCTGTATAATTCCTATGCTTTATTTTGCTTTTGTAAACTTGACTCCTGTAACTTAAAAGTTAAGCTAAACTTTTCATCAGAAAAATAAAAATAAAGCCAGTTCTCTGGCTATGAGACTCACAGAATCCACTTTCAATCCAACGCAGAAAAAACCTTAACAATTGGGTTGGAAATATCTAATGGAAATATCAACATAACATTAACCTCCAGTTATGTTGGCAGGCATCATTATAATATGGATTACTGTTCTATCAGCCAGGGGATACCCGTTTTAATGATACCTGGGAGATCAAGAATTAATCAGCAACTTAGAAGGAAGAGGGTGTTGCCTAAAAATGGCCAATTTAATGGACACAATTCTATTGTCTTTAAAATTGTGCCCTTGAGCACCCAGTATCAACAACCCACTATGGCACCAGAGAAATTGTGTGTGGTTAAAGAGACAATATGTTCTTTTTTTCTGCAAGCAGCTATGGGAAGCTGAAAAAGGCTGACTGTGAATCAGTTATGTTTTAGTTCCACGGTGGACATAAATTATAATTTGGACATTCTGGTGGTTAAACCAGAAAGCAGGAAAACCATAGTTTCCAAGGCCCTGCAAAAAGTTTGTGGCAACCCAACTGAAAGACAGGGCCATGAGAAGTGCCCACAACTTATTTCTGGATTTTCCTGACTCCACTAAAATCGATGACACTATTTCCCATCCCTTATTGTCAAATCACAACGGTCCGGAAGCCTGAATTGAGTTCACTTGGCAGGTAACAGGGGCAACCCTAGGAGGAAGTCCTGAAGGATGTCAGATACCATATTTCCTTTTCTCCTGCATACTTTTCGTCTTAACGCTGCTAGGATATATTTTCCATGCATCTGACACCCACCAAGCGTTCTGGCTGACACAAACTTTGCAGAAACTGCCATACTGTAGGGAACGTCCCTTGTGAGATCCTAAGTAGCTTAGATGAGTAAAACATTCAGACTACCACTATAATGAGCATGTCTCAGTGGCTCATAAATTCTTTCATTCCCAGCAATCAAGAAGCAGCTGTTAAAATCCAGGAATCCTCCCAGTAGCAGATCTGAAATACCTCCGAGCTGGCCAGAGAAGCTTCACAACCACTTTCTCTTCCTCCCTCTCTTCTTCCCATCCCCACCCCCCCCCCCC
>JAPYXV010001879.1:0-13676 GCA_028533065.1 Trachops cirrhosus | reverse complement strand
GCATTCAGCAACCGCGAGAACAAATGCCGGAGACTTTTCAGGGTTTCGAAGATGTTACTTTATTGGCCAAGTTTAACCTGCACAGGGGCGAGCTCTCAGGGTGTCCAGAGACACAGTACCCACAAGGGCTGCAAACGAGAGTCGCGCCGAGCGCTTACAGCTAAGTCCTTATATAGGGGAGGGCAAGCAAGCGTTATACAGAAGCAGACGTGGCAGTTAGCTATTCTCTTACAAAGACTGCGCGCAGGAACAGGGTTGGGCGTTGGCTCAACAGTTGTAAATTTTCAAACCAAACATGTTAGATTACATCTGTTTGCAATTCTCTAAGGGCTAGCACAAAGCAGGAGGGCAAGATGTTTGTTCAGTAACCTCCTATACCCTGGGACCTAGCCAGTTCCTCTTGGCCTTTAGCTAGGTTCCTGTTTTCTCATCGTCTAAGTTTTCCTTGCTCCTTACAGGAAACAGAGAATTGAAAGAACTTATTTGTACAACCCATGGACGTGAACTAAGTGGGGGGAATGTGGAAGGGTTGGGGGGTGCAAGGGGAGGGGGGATAAAGTGGAAAAAATTGGGAAAACTGTAATAACATAATCAATAAAAATACTTTAAGAAAGAAAAAAAACAGTATTGATAAACTTCGAACCACATTTATCAATAAAAAAGAGAGAGGACCCAAATAAACAAAATCAGTAATGAAAGAGAAAAAATAACAACTGAATCCACAGGAGTACAAACGGTTATAAGAAAATATTATGAACAACTCTATGCCAACAAATTAAATCACTGGG
The DNA here is from genome assembly GCA_028533065.1 of Trachops cirrhosus. NCBI lineage: Eukaryota > Metazoa > Chordata > Mammalia > Chiroptera > Phyllostomidae > Trachops > Trachops cirrhosus. The sequence goes on along the minus strand of JAPYXV010001879.1, from coordinate 12,888 downwards.
AGGAAATGGATAAATTTAAAGGAACATAAAATCTCCCAAAATTGAATCAAGAAGAAACAGAAAATCTGAATAGAATGACAAAAACAAATGGAACTAAAGCAGTAATCAAAATTTCCATCACACAAAAGTATTGGACTTTAGTGCTTTATAGAGAAATTTTACTAAGCATTCAATGAAGAGATAACAGCTGTCATTCTCAAAGTTATTTAAATTTTTTCAAAAGAAAGAAAGACTTCCAAGTTCACTTTACAAGGCTAGCATTGTTCTGTTGCCAAAACCAGATGAAGGCACTACAAAGACTATTATAGGCCAATGCACTACAAAGAAAGAATATTATAGGCTAATATCCTTGATGAACATAGATGCAAAAGTCTTCAACAAAATATTAGCAAACTGAATTCAACAATACATTAAATAGATCACACACCATGATCAGGTAAGATTTATTCCTGGGATGCAAAATTGGTATGAACCAGTCGCAATTAATATGATGCATGACATAAACAAAATGAAGAGAAAAATCATTTGATAATTTCAATACATACAAAAAGTCAAAATCTAGCACCCATTTATGATAAAAACTCACAGCAAAGTGGGAATAGAGGCAGTATACCTCAATATAATAAAAGAAACTTTACTGCTGGTGGAAATGTAAACTACTATAGCTGTTATAGAAAACAGTATAGAGGTTCCTCAAAATATTAAGAATAGAGTTACCATATGATCCAGCAATCCCTCTTCTGGGTATCTACCCAAAAAACTCAAAAACATGTATTCCCAAATATACATGTTCCCCCACGTTTATTGCAGCCTTATTCATGGTGGCCAAGACACAAAGACTACCAAAGTGTCCTTTTTAGAGGATTGGACAAAGGATATGTGGTACATATTCAATATATCCAATGGAATACTACTCAGCCATAAAAACGATGAAATACTGCCATTTGTGACAACATTGATGGATCTTCCGAATGTTATGCTGAACGATATACAACAATCAGAAAAAGCTATACAGTATAAATATCCTACAGTATTGCAAAATTGAAAACCACTTATCAAGTGAGAAAAAAATTTTTTTAAACTGATTCTGTAGTCAACAGGAATTAAGTCTGTCTACTCTTTGGTGTCATATATAAATATGATGATAGTTCAAAGTGACCAACCAGAAAGCTACAACATAAAATGGGAAAACAAGGAGCTGACCAGCTAAAGTCAAGTTCTGCTCATTTTATTCATTTTTTATTTTTGCTCTATTACAAAAGTTGTCCCAATTTTTTTCCCCATTGCTCCCCTACCCCTTCTATGCCCCCCATATACAGTCAATTCTCACACTGTTTTCCATGTCCATGGGTCCTTTATACATGTTCCTTTACAGGACCCTTCCCCTTCTTTCCCCCATTATTCCCAGGCTCTTACCCCTCTGATCACCATCTGTCACTGCCTTTGGTTCTGTTTTGCTTGTTTGTTTGTTTTCTTCATTAGGTTCTACTTATAGGTGAGATCATATGGTATTTGTTTTTCTCTTCCAGGCTTATTTCACTTAGCATAATACTTTCCAGTTCCACCTATGCTGTCACAAAAGGTAGGAGCTCCTTCTTTCTTTCTGCTGTGTAGGATTCTATTGTATAAATGTACAACAGTTTTTGATCCATTCATTTACTGAATGACACTCAGGTTGTTTCTAGCTCTTGGTTTCTGTAAATATTGCTGCTATGAACATTGGGGTGCATAGGTTCTTCTGAATTGGTGTTTTAGGATTCTTAGGCTATTATCCCAGGAGTGGTATCACTGGATCAAAAGGTAGTTCTGTCTTCAGTTTTTTGAGGAAATTCCATCCTGTTTTCCATAGTGGCAGCACCAGCATGCATTCCCACCAATAATGTACTAGGGTTCCCTTTTCTCCACATTCTCACCAGCTCTTACTATTAATCACCTTTAAATTCTGCTAATTTTAAGGTTGATTCATAGTAAGACACCTTCCTATTATATTTCCACATATTACATATATTACATGAACTGCTTTAAGTTACATGGAAATCTTTATTTAGAATTAGGCATTGAGTAAGCTCCCGTCAAGCTGGAGCAACAAGGACTGACTTCACCTTCCTACCTGAAAAAAACAAAAACAAACAAAATATATAAAAGGAAGAGTATAGTTTTTATATCTCTGGGCATTAGAGAATTGAAGAGAGTGATCCCTCAAAGACAGAAAGCAAATGAGCCCTACGATTGCCCTAGAATATTGCCTGAAGAAAGTTTCCACTTGGGGCAGAATTAGGGGAGCCCAGGGAAAGATACCAGTTGATGAGCTGAAGCTGAAGGTCCGGAGAAACCCAAGAAGCTAAAGTTCACAGGGCAGAGCATAGGACAGTGAACTGCACAGATAGAAGACTTTGCGAACCTTCCAGGCAGCACGTTGGAGACTTCAGCTGACTGCTAATACATATATGGATTTGAGGAAACTGCCACCCAAAGAAGGAATTACTCAAAATCATCAGAGGGAAAAATCTCCAGGACTCACAGAGAGCAAGAAATAATACTGGTTTCCATCAGTCAGATTAGAATGGCTTCCAGGGCATTGGGCAGAGTAGGCTACTCAGAAAATTAATGCCTTTAAAAGGCAATTAATAAGGAAAATTAGTCCTGGACCACCTGCTACTTTTATTCCATTTCACAATGTTCAAAAACAAGACTTAAAAGCATCAAACTGTTTTCAAGTAACTCAGCTGCATGCTAAAATGAAGTTTGGGAGTATTTATTAGAGTGAAATAATCCAGCATCCAACAACTCTTATATTGTTCAGCATTTAATAAAAAATGATTTGAAAACACAAATAGGTAAGAAAATACAAGTGATAATGAGAAGAAGAATCAATCATTTGAAACAGACTTAAAAATGGCACATAGGTTGGAATTAGGTAAGGAAGTAGGTAAAGACATACAGAATTATTATAAGTATATGAGTATATGTTTACAAAGTAAGAAAGGTTAACAAATGCAATAGAAAAGAAGATGTAAAAGTACCAATTTTCAACTTTCAGTGTTGAAAAACACAATATCTGAGAAAAATATGTAGATGTATTAACAGTAGATTAAGACATTGCAAGAAACACCCCCAAAAGATTAGTGAACCTGAAAACATAAATAGACACCATCCAAAATGAAACAAAGAATGGTAAAAAAGTGGACAGAGCTCCAGTAAGCCATGTTCCAATGTCGAGCAGTCTAATGTGCATGTAATTGGATGAAACAGGCGGGATGATGAAAACATTTGAAAAAATTATAGCAGATCCCTCCCCAAATTTGATACAAAAAACAACTGTGAAGCCACAAAGAACCTCAAAAAACTCCAAGTAGAAGAAACTTTAAAAAACTGTACTAATGCATCATAAGCAAAATGCTCAAAACCAGAGGGAAAAAAGTGATATCTTAATAGCAGTTCAAGAGAAATTACACACAGAAAACAAAGATAAGTGTAATAGCAGTAGTTTAGCAGGAAAAAATTCTAGGTAGAAGATATTATAGCAATATCTTTAAAGAACTGAAAGAAATCTGTCAACTTAGAGCTCTATAATATGAGGAAATACCTTTCAAAAATGAAGATTAAAAATAGTTTTCACATATACAAATGTTAAAAATTTCAACACCAGCAGACCTGCGCCATAAAAAAGAGTTAATTGAGCTTTGGTTGGGTACCTAAGTTGGTTGGGGCATCACATCAAAAGCCTGCCATTTAGATTCCTAGTCAGGGCACACAGGAGGAAACAAACTGGTGTTTCACTCTCTCTCTCTTTCTCTCAAATCAATAAACATATGACTGCATATCCTCAGGTGAGACTTAAAAAGTTAATTGAAGAGCTTTAGGGGAAAGAAAAAGATACTATAGATACTATATATCATGGTATAAATAGTGATTATCAGACTGGATGAAAAAGCAAGAGGGAAATACAGGTCAGTGTTAAATCAAAAGCTGTATAGGGACTGAGATGTTATTCTACTCGAACAGTTGTATACTAAAAGATGATAAATGATAGATAGATGATTGATAGATACTAGCACAAACTATAGGCATCTGAGTCAGCAACCAGAGAGCTTTTTTCTGGTTGATCCCCCATGCTCTGCAGGTAACATGATAGGAGCCAGATGAATGATTCTACCTGCATGGTTGGGTCAAACAACAGCAAGAAGATAATGCAAACATGAACCTGATAGTTTACATAGCAGAAGGCAGCTGGTCTCCTCTCCAGTCCTGATGGAACAATAGGAGCCTTTGCTCCCCAATATGAACAAATTCCCTTCTGGAAGAGAAAGGGGAGGGTCCTGGGTTCTTACCCTTTGTAACAAAGTAACTGTCACTGGGAAGATAATCTTCCAAATTTACAACCCGGAGTTTTATCCTCCTTTGAAATGTAAACACTTACGTCTCAATGGAAGTTACTTTCAAAGTTTGTCCCTTAACCCAGTACTCTGGAATATAAGCATCTGGTTAAAGGAGAGATAAGGGAAGGTGTGTATGTGTGTGTGCCTGTGCCTGTGCCTGTGTGTGTGTGTGTGTGTGTGTGTGTGTGTTGAGGGTGGGTAGGTTTCTTTGTTTTTTCAATGTGAATGGGAGGCCCCCTCCATGAAGAAATCAGGTTGCTGCAGGTTTAATAAGGATGTCCTGGTAAAAACAAATGGTACTGGGGAATTGAAAGAAAAGATGCTCTATTATAACATAGTAACTTCCATGACTCAGGAGGCCTGGGTTTTCTAGTAAAACTGAGAAATGCAGGGAAATTTTGACTTCCCACAGTTAAAAGTAAAGTAATGGAAAAAATGTATCAGGTTAACAGTAATCAGTGATCAAAAGACAGCTGGAATGGCTATTTTAGGATTATACAAAATAACTCCAGAGCAAATACTTATTATCAGGGCTATAGAGAGTCATTTCATAATGATAAAGAAATCTTTTCATCCACAGGGGTGTCCAAACTTTTGACATCTCTGGACCACACTGGAAGAAGAAAAGTTGCCTTAGGCCTTTGTGATTTTGTGATTACGTGACATTGCAGCACATAATCACAAAAAAAGTCACAATGTTTTAAGTAAATTTACAATTTTGTGTTGGATTGCATTCATAGCCATCCTGGGCTGCACTTGGCCTGCAAGCCGTGGACTGGACACCACTAACTGGGTATCCTAAACATTTAAACATGTAAACATATAACAGAAGGTCTGAACATATAACAGAATATCTTCAAAATGCACAAAGCAAAAATTGATAGAACTGTAGGAAGAAATATATAAAAGTATAATTATAGTCAGAGATTACCATCTCTCAGTAGTTGGTAGAAAAAATAAAGAAAAAAATCTACAAGAATGTAGACAATGTGAACCACACTTTTAATGAACTTGATTTAATCATCCTTCATATATACTTCTTCACAAAGTATGCACTCTTTTGAAGTGCACTTGAGACATTAATCAAGATGGATAGCATTTCGGGCCAGTAGAAAAGGTTTAATCATTTCAAAGGATTTAAATCCTAAAAAATTTTTTCAGAGCAAAATAGAAATGAAAATAAATGTAATAATGATAAGATCTCTCAAAATAATCAAATATTTCAAAACAAATAACACATTTTTAAATAGACATGGGTTATGAAGAAATTAGTATTAAAAAGTGTTTTTTTACTTGAATGAAAATGAATACAACATAGAAAATTTGCAAGATTCAGCTGCAGCAGTTTCCAGAGGGAAACTCATAATGCTACATGTCTGCAGAAGTAGAAAAATTTCTTAAAAGAGACAAAATAGCAAAGTTTGCTCTGGAAAAATAGATAGCTTGGTTAATGTTATATCTATTAAAATTCAATTTGTAGATGAAAACCTTCTCAAGAAAGAAAACCAAGGTCCAGGTAGCTTAATTAGAGAATCTCTTCCTGCTTTAAGTGTGAATTTTCCAAGCTCCCAGACAGGAATAAAACCTCCATTGGTGTCCTAGGTCCCACCTTTCTGATTCATCAAGAGAGTCTTCCCACTATGACGCCTCTATTCTGTCTGCATTGTAAGTCCTCCTATTTTGCAAGGTCATTCTTAAAATCACACAGACATACTATTGCTTATCTTTTCCTTAAATAAAAATGTTTACATCCTTTTCTTCTGACCTGTCCCAATATTTTCTTTCCCATCACAGAAAACCTCCTTGTCTGTACAAGCATTGTTCAATAGAACTTTATATAGTAATGCAAATCAAAGAATTAGATACCATTTCATTTCTATAGATTGAACACACAAAAAAGGCTGATAATACCAAGTGTTGGTGACACTGTGGCATAATCTGCATATTCTTAACTGGCTGATAGATATGTAAATCCATACAAGACTTTGGAGGAAGAGAAAGTTAACATTTGGCAGATGTGCTATATTTTCCTTGGTCTCAGCATTTTAGTGTAAGTAAATTGGCTTTCAGCTCCAGCATCTGCATATTTTACCTGAGAGTCTGTTCTCTCCTCACATTCCCTTCACATGTACACAGCTTGCATGCAGGGCAGGCTAGAAGTGCTGGAGAATTAATGGCCCCAGGAGCATGCCTCCAGCAATAACAGAAGAGTGAATGTATGAATACTCCAGCTCCCTCACACTTAAGACAGGATATCTCTGATGTCCAACCATGTTCTACACTGGTAGTGATGGTTTCTCAGCAGCCTTAAGCACCAGTTTCCCAAAAGATATCTTGCTTGAAAATTCACCCTTTATTGGCTGCTTTCCCCGACTATTTCATTTCCTTTTGGGATCACCTACTATATAAACTACTCTTAATTGATTCCTTGTCTCACAGTCTGCTTCTCAAAACACAAATTATAATAGGCATCAAGTAAATTAAAAGGTGCACGTATTTATATTATGAAACAGCAATTCCATCCAAAGTGTTTACCTCAGAAGAGCTATTGCAGTGGTGCACTTGGAGGCATCCACAAAAAATGTTTGTAGCACCCACCTTTGTATTAGCAAATAACTGCAAACAGTAGAAAAGATAAACTAGTATCTTCATACAATGGAACACTACTCAGCAGTAAAAATTAATGGATTATCAGTAAGTAAAGATTTACCACTAAGTGAATGGATTACCACTAAGTAAAACACTCACAAAGAATGTTAAAAATAGAAGAAGGTATTTTGAAGAATACCTGCATTATGACTTTTGTATTGTTTAAGAGATCAAGCTATAAAAATCTTAGAAAAAAGACTGGCATAAACATTTGTGACCTTATATCTAGACGGTGGTTTCTTACATATGACACCAAAAGCACAAGTGACAAGAAAAACAATTAAAAATGGAACTTCATCTAATAAAAACCTTTTTATTGAATGTATTGGGGTGCCATTAGCTAATAAAATTACACATGCTTTAAGTGTACAATTCTATAATACATTATCTGTATATTGAACTCTGTGTTCACCATCCAATGTCCAGTGTCCTCCCATCAACATTTATTCCCACTTTACCTTCTACCTTCCCCTCTAATAATCACCATGCTATTGTCTGTAATAGTGAGGTTTTTTGTTGTTTGTTTGTTTGTTTGTTTGTTTTTGCTTAATCACTTCACCTTTTTCAAACAGCCCCACAACCAACCCTCCTCACCTCGAACAGCTGTCATAGATACATCTCTGTATCTATGAGTCTATTTCTATTTCGTTTGTTAGCTTCAGTAGATTTCACATGTATGTGAAATTATATGGTATGTTTCTTTCTCTGACTGGCTTATTTCACTTAGAATAATGCTCTCCAGGTCCATCCATGCTATTACAAAAGTAAGCTTTCATTTTTACTGCCAAGTAGTACACCATTGTGTAAATGTACCACTGCTTTGAATCTATTCTGATGGGTACTTGGGATGCTTCCATACCTTGGCTATTGTAAATAATGCTGCAGTGATAATAGGGGTGCATACATTATTTTGAATTAGTGTTTTGGGTTTCCTAGAAGGAGGAATCTCTGGATCATAAAACAGTTCCATTTTTTGAGGTAACTCCATATTGTTTTCCACAGTGACTGTGCAGCCACACTGATTCTCTTTTTATAAAGTTAAAAGCATGCAAAAGACAGAAGTGTTTAGGGAGCCTAACATATGTGATCATAATAAAAGGAAAAACAAAAGGATAAAAAACATAAAATTTAAAAAATAGGAGTGCCTCTAAAGAAGAATGGAAATGGATTGGAATAAGGCATAAAGGTCTTTATATGTGGTGATAATAGTCTTTTAAATTAAACTGAACAGTAAGTGTATTAATATTTATTATTTTTCTAAATTATATAAACTGTAATTTTTATATAATAAAATTATAAAACTGTTAAAACTGAAACTTCATGATCAGAAAGGTCCTTACTCTGCATGAAATCAGTTACATATCTGCCTGAAAGTTAACTATGTACTTGGTTCTATATCATTTAAGATCAGTGATAAACCCAGTTTTCTATGAACATTGCAAATATTCGAACATTAGTCTTGCATTACTGAAAAATTATAAAGCTGCTTGTTTGCTAATTAGCAAAGGGAAATTGTATTTGAGGTTGCACTTGACATCTGGAATTACTTATATTTTCACCAATAGCATTATGAATACTGTCATGTTTGCTCACATGGAAAACTCTACCCAGGAACATTATTTTACTTAATATTATACAAGATATAACAGTGTTGAAAGACCACAGAATGTATCAAGCATACAAGAGAGTTAATTACATTAATTCTGGCTAACAAGGACTTTGTAGATTTAAAAAATCTCAGTACCACGTATCTAAATGATTTAATGGCTAATTGTATAATATTTTCTTCATTTAAAGGCCCGTTTTATTTTGGTTTTGCTTTTGTTTTTTGTTAAACTACCCTAAAAGTTTCCAAGTGGCTGTGTTTTTGTCTTTGTAGGAATAGATCACTAGATGCAAACACACAGTATGTTAGATGAGCACAGAGCGCCTGGTGACCCGGCCCGGACTGCCCTGCCAGTTTTCCCCAGTGCTCTGAAAAGGCCACAGTATATTTCCTAGTTCTTAGATTTCCCCTTTCCACAGGACGTGTTTTGCTGATTATCAAGTCATCTTTATTATAAAATAAGAAAAACAATGCTTTTACTACTAAACTTGTGGTTGTGTTGAGTCTTAAATAAGACAATAGGTGTTAAAATGTTTTGTAAACAGTAAAACACTACACACAAGCATGGCATTTTGGAGAGTGTGTATTTTACTGATTCTCATTGAGGGGGATAGGAAATCCCCTTTTTTTTTTGCTTACCTCTCTAGGGTATTTTTTAAAATACTAATCTGACTTTTTTAAACTCAACTATTCAGAATGGAGTAAATATTAGTTGATAGATGCCTCTATAGATATTTTTGGTCACAAAACTTTCTTATATCACACCTCTTTTCTAATTTGAATTTGTGGGAATATGGTAGCTCCATATTTGAGCTGTCTTCCCAGCCAAAGTCCATGGGTAGTCACATGACATAAACTAGCAAAACAGGCAGTTTTTTCTAGTACTACTTTTATTGAGCCAGGTTATTCAGCAGTTGGAAACAAGGTTAAAAATTAAGTTTCCTAAATGCTTCAAGATATCTATGTTCCTAAGTGTCTAAATATCCTGAATTAGTCCCATAGATATTTTGTCCATTCTCTGAAGTCCCACCCTGCTAATTTAAGTCTAAAAAGAGGAGTGTGTTTTTTAAGGAAATATATCAAAGATTTAGCTCATAATTTATATTTCATATTTTATTTATTTTTGTGTGTTAGCTATATTGAAATATAACTGACATATAATACTATGTATGTTTAAAGTCTGCAATGTGAGTTTATGTATCTATTACAAAATAATTACCAAATAGGGTTAATTAACACCTGAGTCACCTCACATAAGTACAATTTTTGTGCTTGTGGTAAGAAGTTTAAGGTCTACTTTTTTAGCAATTTCCAAGTATATAATACAGTATTGCTAACAATAGTCACCTCACTGTGCTGTACTTTGGATTCCCAAAATGTAATCATCTTATAACCAGAGGTTTGTACCTGTTGACCAATATTCCCCCATTTCCCCCAACCCTCCTATCACTCTCTGACTCTATAGTTAGGATCTTTTATTAAGACTGCACATGTAAAAGAGACATACAGTACTTGGCTTTCTCTCTGACTCATCTCACTTAGCAGAATGCCTTCAAGATCCATGCATGTTCTTGCAATGGCAGGATTTTCTTTTTTTATGTCTGAATAATATTTAATTGTATATGTATACCTCATCTTCTTTATCTATTCATCCATAGATGAACATTTAGTTTGTTTCCACACCTTGGCTATTGTGAATTATGCTGTAGTAAACATAGGAGTGCAGATGTCTTTTTGAGATCCTGATTTCATTTCTTTTAGTTAAACCCAGACGTAGGATTGTCAAATCACATGCTATTTCTCTCTTTTATTTTTCTCTTTTATTTTTGAGAGCAATTATGGTTTTAAGTTTTTTTTAATTTTTATTTTAAAAAATTATATTATTTTTGTTCAAGTATAGTTGTCTCCATTTTCCCTCTACCACTCTCCCCGACCTGACCCACTTCCACCCCCCACCCTCAATCCTACCCCCCTTTGGCTCTCTCCATGTGTCCTTTATACATGTTCCTTGATGACCCTTCCCCTTCTTTCCCCCATTATTGTCCTCCCATCTCTCCTCTGGTTACTGTCAGTTTGTTCTTCATTTTAATATCTCTGGTTGTATTTGGCTTGATAGTCTTGTTGATTAGGCTCAACTTATAGGGGAAATCATATGATATTTCTATGTTTAAATTTTTGAGGAACCCCCATACTGTTTTCCATAGTAGCTGAACAATTTAGATCTCCACCAATGGAGCACACAGTTCTCCTTTTTCCACATTCTCGTTAATGCTTGATAGTTTTTCTTTTTAAAGATAGCCATTTTAATAAGTGTGAGGAGATAGATCACTATAGTTTCAATATGCATTTCCCTGAGGATTAGTGATATTGGATATTTTTATGCACCTGTTGTCATTTGTATATCTTCTATGACATATTTCTAGTTTAAGTCATCTGCTCAATTTTATTTTTTTATTTTATTTTTATGTTTTTTTTGATGGGTACTCATTCAATTTTATTGAAAGCAAATAATTAGATGATTTGTCATCCAGTTATCAAGTTAATTCCTGTCTCACTTTCTGAGAAGTGTATTGAAGTGGCATGTCTTAACAAATGCTATAAATTACATGTTACTCTGATTTTTCTAATTTTATTTTAATAATTGTTCAAGTACAGTTTTCTGTCCTTTACTCCCATCCTAGCTCACCCACCAATCTCTCCCCTCCTCCCTCCCATTTCCAAGACCCCTAGTTTTTGTCCATGTGTTATGTTTATTCCTGTAAACCTTTCCTATTCTGCGCTGAAATTCCATGAAATTCCCTCCCCTCTCCCCTCTGGTCACTGTCAGCCTGTTCTCTATTTCATTGTCTTTGGCTATATTTTGCTTATTTGTTTGTTTTGTTGTTTAGGTTCCTGTTAAAGGTGAGATCATATGGTATATGTCCCTCACCACCAGGCTTATTTCACTTAGCATAATACTTTCCAGCTCCATCCATGCTGTTACAAAAGGGTAGGAGCTCCTTCTTTCTTTCTGCTGCATAGAATTCCATTGTGTAAATGTACCATAGCTTTTTGAGCCATTCATTTACTGATGGGCACCTAGGTTGCTTCCAGCACTTGGCTATTGTAAATTGTGCTGCTATGAATATTGGGGTGCATAGGTTCTTTTGGATTGGTGTTTCAGGGTTCTTAGTATATAATCCCAGCAGTGTAATTGCTAGGTCAAAAGGCAGATCCATTTTTAGATTTCTGAGGAAGTTCCATACTGTTTTCCATAGTGGTTGTACCAGTCTGCAATCCCACCAACAGTGCACTAGGGTCCTCTTTTCTCCACAGCCTCTCCAACACTTGTTGTTTGTTGCTTTGTTGATGATGGCCATTGTGACCGGTGTGAAGTGGTATCTCATTGTGGTTTTAATTTGCATCACTCTGATAGCTAGCTATACTGAGCATCTTTTCATGTGTCTCTGGATCCTCTGCATGGCCTCCTTGGAGAAGTGTCTGTTCAAGTCCTTTGTCTATCTTTTAATTGGGTTGCTTGTCTTCTTAAAGTGGAGTTGTGTAAGTTCTTTATATATTTTGGAGATTAAACCCCTGTTTCAGGTATCATTGGCAAATATGTTTTCCCATACAGTGGGTTCTCTTTCTATTTTAATACTGTTTTCTTTAGCCATGCAGAAGATTTTTATTTTGATGAGATCCTATTTGTTTATTCTTTCCTTTATGTCCCTTGCTCTAGGGGATATGTCAGTAAAAATGTTTCTATGTGAAATATCTGAGATTTTCCTGCCTATGTTCTCCCCTAGGACTTTAATTGTGTCACAGTTTATATTTAAATCTTTTATCCACCTTGAATTTAATTTTGTGTATGGTGTAAGTTGGTGCTTGATTTTCACTTTTTTGCACATAGCTGTCCAGTTTTCCCAACACCATTTGTTGAAGAGACTATTTTTACTCCATTTTATGTTGCTGCCCCCTTTGTCAAATATTAATTGACTGTAGAGACTTTGGTTTACTTCTAGGCTCTCTGTTCTGTTCCATTGGTCCATGTGCCTGTTTTTATGCCAGTACCAGGCTATTTTGATTACAGTGGCCTTGTAATATAGTTTAGTATCAGGTATTGTGATCCCTCCTACTTTACTCCTCTTTCTCAAAATTGCAGCAACTATTCAGGGTCATTTATAATTCCATATAAATTTTTGAAGTGTTTGTTCTATGTCTGTGAAATATGCCATTGGTACTTCAATAGGTATTGCATTGAATGTGTAAATTGCT
>JAPYXV010001878.1:0-13677 GCA_028533065.1 Trachops cirrhosus | reverse complement strand
TTCTTAGATAAGTCCCTTTAACATTTCATAAAATAAGGTCTTGGTGATGATGAACTCCTTTAACTTGACCTTATCTGAGAAGCACTTTATCTGCCCTTCCATTCTAAATGAAAGCTTTGCTGGATAGAGCAATCTGGGATGTAGATCCTTGCCTTTCATGACTTGGAATACTTCTTTCCAGCCCCTTCTTGCCTGTAAGGTCTCTTTTGAGAAATCAGCTGACAGTCTGATGGGAATTCCTTTGTAGGTAACTGCCTCCTTTTCTCTTGCTGCTTCTAGGATTCTCTCCTTTATTTTCACCTTGGCTAATGTAATCATGATGTGCCTTGGTGTGTTCCTCCTTGGGTCCACCTTCTTTGGGACTCTCTGAGCTTCCTGGACTTCCTGGAAATCTATTTCCTTTGCCAGATTGGGGAAGTTCTCCTTTATTATTTGTTAAAATATCTTTTCCACTTGTTTCTCTTCCTCTTCTCCTTCTGGTACCCCTATAATTCGGATGTTGGAACGTTTAAAGATGTCCTGGAGGTTCCTAAGCCTCTCCTCATTTTTTTTGAATTCTTGTTTCTTCCTTCTTTTCTCTTTGGTTGTTTTTTTCTTCCTTCTGGTCCACTCCATTGATTTGAGTCCCAGTTTCCTTCCCATCACTATTGGTTTCCTGTACATTTTCCTTTATCTCACTTAGGGTAGCCTTCATTTGTTTGTCTAATTTGTGACCAAATTCAACCAATTCTGTGAGCACCCTGATCACCAGTGCTTTGAACTGTGCATCTGGTAGGTTGGCTATCTCTTCATCATTTAGTTGTATTATTTCTGGAGCTTTGATCTGTTCTTTCATTTGGGCCTTTTTTTTTTGTCTTGACCTGCCTGTTAGGTAGTGAGGGGTGGAGCCTTAGGTGTTCACTAGGGCGGGGCAACCCAGTTGCTGGGTTGTGATGCTGTATGTGGGGGAGGGGTCCGAGAGGGAACAATGGCACCTGCTCCTCTCTCTGCCAGATTTCAGTCACTTCCACTGCTTCCCCCAAGCAAACTGGGCCCTTCTGATGCTGATTCCTGGGTGGGTGGGTTTGTATACATTCTAGGACCCTGTGGGTCTCTCCAGCGAACTCTCCTGTGAGGCTGGAAGTCTCTCCCGGAACCTCAACCCCCACAGGTGTTTTCAATCAGTGGTTTGAGGCTTTATTTCCCCGAACAGGGACCCTGGGTTTCATGGTCTGTCTCACTCCCCAGTTTCACCTGGTTTATCTGTGCGTGAATGTGGGACCGCCCAGTCCGCCAGCCTCCTTGTACACCAAGCCCCTCCACAATTCACTGCCTCGCTAGGTCCGCCCGCTGCCGCCTTGCGTGCCCGGGGTCCTCCAGCTGCTGCTTTGCCGCGTGTCCTCTCCACCCAGCCACCCGAATCCACCCCTCCTACCAGTCTGGATGAATGTTTCTTCTTTAACTCCTTGGTTGTCGGACTTCCATACAGTTCAATTTTCTGTCAGTACTGGTTGTTTTTTTGTTTCTAAATTTTTGTTGTTTTTATTTTGGTTGTGCGAGGAGGCACAGTGTGTCTACCTATGCCTCCATCTTGGCCGGAAGTCACATTTCCTAATTCTTATGGATTGGTTTCCTATGGCTGCTGTAACAGATTGCCACAAACTGGGTGGCTTACAGAAGCTGAAATTTATTCTTTCACAGTTCTGGAGACAAGAAGTCCAAAATCCAGGTGTCAACTCTCTTTGAAGGCCCTACAGGAGGATCCTTCCTCATCTCCTTTTCTCTTCCAGTTTGTGGCAGCTCCAGGCATGACTTGGCTTTTGGCCTCCTTGACTCCAATCTCTGCCTCTGTCTTCACATAGCCTTGTGTGTTTGTCTGCATCTTCAACACTGGTTACTAGGTTTAGGGTTCATCCAGATAATCTAGGATGATCTCATCTCAAAGTCCTTAATTATATCTGCGAAGACCCTTTGTCGAAATGAGGCCATATTCATAAGTCCTGGGCGTTAGGACATGGACCTATCCTTTTGCAGGTCACCATTCAACCAACTGTTCTTACTGTGTGCTATGGAGGGTGCTAAGCACTTTACACAATGTCACCAAAATCCTCAACACAGCCCCATGGAGTAGATAGGTTTATTATTTCCATACATCCCATGAACTCAGAGAGGTGCAGCATCCTGCTCAAGGTCACACAGGAATCAGGATTCAAACCCAGCTGTGTTGGGCTCAAAATTCTGATTCTGTGTGAGGCACAAAAGAGGTTTCTGGTTCTGAGTCAAAGTCGGACAGTCAGGCAGCAAAAATTTTTGTCACGTCTGTTCTTAACCAGCCCCTGGGCCAGGCATTGGTGATATGGAGCAAATGGAAGAGGGTGTGTCCTTGGAGAGTCCCTGGGAGGAGAGACCGATTATTCATCAGCCCTTTCACAGTGGTAGAATCAGCTGACTCCTGTCTTCTGCAGTGCTGCCCTTGGCCCGAGGCATCCACAGGGGCAGCCAAGGCCAGAAGTTTGTCACAAAGAATAGGAAAAAGGAATAAAGTTCGAATCCAGAGGGAATGTGTCAAGTACAAATAACATTTAAGCAGCACTACTGCATACCACAGGCTGTTTTATGAGTTTGACATACTCATTGAATCATCCCTGTTTTACAGGTGAGGAAACCAAGGCACAAAAAGGTCCAGTGAGTTGCCCAAGGTCACACACCAGGAAATAGAGATGGGATTGAAACCCAACTCTGCCCATTACCAGAGGCCCTGTTGTTTTTTTTTAAATATTGAGGTGAAATTGATATAACAAAATTAACCATGTTAAAGTGAACAATTCAGTGGCATTAAGTATTTCTCAATGCTATGCAACCATCTCCTCTGTCTAGTTCCAAAACATTTTTGTCACCCAAGGGGATACGCAGTAGCAATTACTCGCCATGCCTCCCTCCTCCCAACCCTTGGCAACCACTAGTCTTTCTGTCTCTATGGATTCGCCTACTCCAGACATTCGCCTACTTGCACATCAATGGGATCACACAATATGTGCTCTTTTGTGCCTGGCTTCTCTCACTCAGTATCATGTTTTTGAGGTTCATCCACATTGCAACCTGTATTGGAACTTCATTCCTGTTTAAGGCTGAGTGATATATTCCATTGCATGGATGGACCACATTGTGTTTATCCATTCATCTGGTGATGGACATTTGGGGTTTTTCTGTTTTTTGACCATATTCAGTACTGCTGTTCTGAATGTGTGAGTGCAGTAATGCACATGTAAAGTTTAAAATGGTTAATTTAATTTTATATGAATTTTACCTCACTATTAAAAAAAGAAAGTAGTGCTATCTG
Organism: Trachops cirrhosus; assembly: GCA_028533065.1. Classification (NCBI taxonomy): domain Eukaryota; kingdom Metazoa; phylum Chordata; class Mammalia; order Chiroptera; family Phyllostomidae; genus Trachops; species Trachops cirrhosus. The sequence continues at coordinate 10,358 of JAPYXV010001878.1, read as the reverse complement.
CTGAGAAGGCCTAGAGGCAATGACACCACGCCCCCACCCGCAGTAGCAATGAGCACACCAGGTGCCCAGTGCCCTTCACCAATAAAGGCAGCCCAGCTCCTTGGGGAAACAGCCAATTGCAAGACTGGGTGGAGGAAAGACAAGAGGAGACTGGGACATCTTGGGGCGCCAAAAAGTAAGAAAATGCTGAAAACAAACAAATGAACAAACAAAAATGGAGTCATGTCAAAAGAATAGTCCCTAAAATGCTTACAGCAGTGGCCAACTGAAACAATGGCCAAAGCTGGAACAATATGAGCAACAAAATAAATAACAACAGTACTGGATTATAACCCATAGACTAAAATAGCCCTGACTAGTGTGGCTCAGTGGGTTGGGCGTCCTCCCACAAACCGGAAGGTCACTGGTTTGATTCCCATACATACCTGGGCACATACCTGGGTTGCAGGCCAGGCCACTGATTGTTTTTCTCACATCGATGTTTCTCTCCCTCCCTTCCCTTATCTCTAAAAAAATAAATACATAAATTCTTCTTTAAAAAAACAAAGACTAAAATAACTGTTCATGAATCCATACTTGTATAAAGAAATGATTGAATAAACAATGGAGATTGAACAACTCTTCCTTACATAAGAACTTCAGATAATAGGAAATGTAGAAGGAATGAGATAAATGGAAAATTACTAATAAACAAATATCACAGTAGTAATTTCTACACGTATGATCCACCAGTGAATGTAAAGGTAGTGGGGGAAATTTGATGGGAAACAGGGCCTTTGCAGGGCCTCAAAATACCTCAGCCAAAGTATTTATCTGTTTTTTTTTATTTTTATTTTTATCATAGTTTTACCAAAGGGCCACCAATTCTTCCATACTCCTCCTCCCAGACATTGGAACTGCATTGCCCTGCACTGAGAGGAAGCGGAGAGTGTTGGTTAGAGAAACGTGTTCTGTTTGTGAAAATGCTTCCAGGTGTCCACTTGTGATCAGCACAATTTTCTGTATGTACAATAAAAAGTTCAATTTGTTCGAGTGCAGCAAGGAAAAAAAAGGAGAGAGACAGATTCAGCAGTAGGTTTTGGAGAGGTATGTGTTGTTGTTAAAACTGTAAAAAACAAAGAAATGATGATGCCTCAAGTCTGGTTGGTGGTTACCTCTGGGAAAAGCCAGGGATTGTGATGAGGGTGGATGTGGGGGAGGGGGTGGACATTGGTTTCTGGCACTGTCCTGTTCATGATCCGAGTGATGACTGCACAGGTGTTCAGTTTGAAATGGTTATTTAACTTGCACATGCAGTGCAATGTCAGTGGTATCCTGGAGCCAGCTGTACTGACTCGTAAGGACAGATTTCAACTTTTCAGGAATTTAGGGACACTACAGTGACATAACATTGGGAGCTTGAAATTGGCCAGAAACTGACAAGTGCTACAAATCAGTTTTTTTTCTGGAGAGCCCCTTGTTAAACATTTCCCAGCACATCACAGCTCCTCTAAGTATCTGATATTAAGTAAGCATTTTTAGTTGTGAAAAAATACATATAACATAAATTTTATCATCTTCACCATTTTTATGTGTCCAGCTCAGTGGCATTAAGCATATTCACATTGTTGTGCAGCTGTCCCCACCACCCATCTCCGGAACTTTTTTCTTCTTGCAAAACTGAAACTCCATCCCCATAGAGATATATTTTTTAAAGATTTTATTTATTTATCTTTAGAGGGGAAAGGATGGAGAGAGGGAGAGAAATATCAATGTGTGGTTGCTTCCTGTGCATTCCCTGCTGGGAACTGGCCTGCAACCCAGGCATGTGCCCTTGACTGGGAATTGAACTGCAATCTCTTGGTTTACAGGCCCGCGCTTAATCCACTAAGCTACACCAACCAGGGCCCTATGTGGATATTTTTTAATCCTTAACATTTCCCTTGGAGAGCATGGGTTCTAGAGCCAGATAGCTTTCCACCCCACTCCCATTTACCAGCTGACTTTGGGCACCTTATGTCACCACTCTGTGCCTCAGTTTCCTTGTCTGTACTGTGGGTATAATCTCAGTCCTAACCTCACAGCCTAGTGGCTCTTGGAAGTGGTTTGGGGACCAGCAGCATTACAACGGCCTGGAAACTTTCCTCAGATACTCTGCAGGAGGGCCCAGCCCTCTAGGTTTTTTCAAGCTCTCCAGAAGATTCTGAGGCTGGCCTGTATTTGAGAACAGTTATCCTAGTGGTCAGGAGAATAGATACACAAATATAATTAAATAGATTACACAAATATAAAATATTTAGAGCAGTGCTTGGTTCCAAGCCTGTACTGTGGAAGGGCTCACTATCATTGTTGTAGCTATTCTATTATAGAGGAGTTCCAGACCCCAACCCTATGGTGGGGAGGGGTCTGGCCACACCCTCTCCCCTGGCCTGGGGGGCCTCTAGGTCCCTGGTCTCTGCTGAGTGAGGCCTTCTTTGTATCCTCTGTTGAAGATGGCAGTGAGTTGAGCCACCCAATCCCTGGGGGAAGGTTATCGCTTAGTCTGGGAAACAGGAAAGGTTGGGGTTGGGCGGGGCATGCTCACCTCTTCTTAGCTGGAAGAGATAAAGGAGGTCACTCAGTTCCTCCACAACAGGTGGGGGAACCTGGGTGTATAAATGGGAGGCCAGGAAGCAGCAGAGGCACTGACTGCAGGAAAACTTCCTGGCTGGGCCCACCCTCATGTTCCTGGAGTCCCTGTCCACCATGACCAAGCACCCAATGCTGCTGCTGCTGCTGGCTGTGTGGGTGCTGGTGGTGGGGCTGTGGCTGGAAGCTGAGGCCCTGGAACCACCCGTTATGAAGATTTGCGGCCGGGATTTCGTCCGGACAGCCATCTATGTTTGTGGACAACCCCGAATGAGATGGAGTCGGTCAGCCATCCTGACCCAGGAACGAATGGGTGAGGTGGCGGGAGGTAGTGAAGGGGAGAAAGGAGGTATATGGGACATGGGATGGGCCCAAGGAGGCAGAGACAAAAATCAGACCAGAGGCTAGGGAGGTAAGCCCCTGCCCATGACTTGCAGCTGAGGAGACCTGCCCATTCTTGAAGCTGAGCCAGTTGGCAGAGCTGCAAACCTGGGATGGGCAGCTGCAAGCCATCTCTACTGGCTAAAAGTCAAAGGACAGACAGAGCACTATCCCTGGGGCACCTCTTATGTGCCCAGCTCTGTGCTGAGCAAGGCTGTTGCTTGCAGGACTCCAGGGGGACACCATTCAGAAGCTGACACTGAAGTGCTTTCCACCCCTTAGGCAAAGGTAGTGTGAGGGATGTGGTGTGTCCAAGGCCAGATTTTGTTATCTATTGGGTGAACCTCCCTCCAAGTTGCTTTCCCTCTCTGACCCTCTTTATCTGCAAATGGGAGGCAGAGTCTCTACATCTCACAAGTTTGTTCAGTGGCAAAATTGAGTCAAAACAGATGAGAACACAATCCAAGGAGGGCAGGAGACTCAGTTTGGGCTCAAGAGGGAGGCATGGAGGCTAGGTTCCTAAAGGGCAGGGGTCTGGCAGAAAAATAGACCTTGGTGGTGATGATGATGATGATGATGGCATGAATGTGGACCTAGAAGACGTGCTGCCTGGGTTCAAATAGCAGCTCTACAATTCAATAGCTGTGTGTTCCTGGAGAATTACTGCCCCAATCGAGCTTCAGTGTTCTTCTCTGGAATGAGGTCTAGTAACTGCACCCACCGCACGGATTTGTCATTGAGAGGAATAACAGAGTTTCCTCACGAAAGCCCTCAAAACAATGTCTGGCACACAGTTAGTGCTTGATAAATGCTAACGCTATTTTGAGTATCATGTGCCAGACACAATCCTAAGTTGTTTTCTTTTTAATGGGTATTAATTAACTCATTTACTCTTTGTGAAACCCTAGAAGGTAGGAGTTATTATTTTCCTCACTTTGCAGACCAGGAAACCGAGATGCAGAGAAGTAAATTCACTTGCTCTGGATTATATTAAGATGGATTGGTACTTAATCAGTCTGGCTCCCAAACATATGTTCTTAACCACAAGGTCCTCCATAAATAAAGAGTAAAGGAAAGTCAAGCTCAATGAGGTTGAATATTCCAGCCATCAAAGCTGGAAGCTAGGCCTGAGTGGAAGCAAAATCTCAAACTGTGACACCATGTCACAAAAATAGAAAAGTAGCTGGACCAACCCGGAGCCCTGACTTTAGGTGTGACAGAAACTGAGCCCCAAACATTAACTCTTTTCATCTTTTCCCAGATGCAGGACCTGATGGAAACACCAAGCTGGATGAGGCAGTGGCCTCTAGTGAGTGGCAGAGAAAGTCCCCCAAGACTTTCTCTAGGGGCCCAACTAGCTGGCAGAAACTCCGAGGGGCTCTGCGGGGCAGTCGAGACCTCCTCAGAGACTGCTGCCAGAAGGGTTGCACCAAGAAGGAAATCAGCGTGTACTGCTAGACCAGGGACTGGGTAGCATGGGCTATGAGGGGGAACGCTGAGTACGTGTCTCTGGCCCCTCTTACATTCATTCATCAGCAAGTCATCCAGTTCAGGCACTATGGACTCCAGCAGGATCCCCGCAAATAACCCAGATCTTCTACTTGGTCAGATGGTCGCTACAGATCCTGACCCCTGACCTCTCCCTGGCCCGCATCATGCCTTTGTCTGGACTATACTGTCCCCTGTCCAATGGTGTCCCTACTCTCCCCAAACTGCCCACACTGAAGAAGCCATTGCCAAAATTGTTACTGTCTCCTGCCCGAACTGTGGCCACTGTCCCATCCTATATGATGCCCTTGCCCCAGCCTAGCCTTTGCCCAATCCCTTCCCCCTGCTTTCCAGCCTCTCTCCCTCCAATCCCACCTGCTGGGGTTCTAAGACTGTGGACCCCAGGGTTGCTGTTGAGACCCCTGAGTTCCCTTCATATCCTGGGTCGAGAAGCTGGGTAGGGAGACACATGAGAAGCTTCTACAACCCTAATAATAAAAGTTCCGAAGGACTCCGCAGTGTGTGTGTTATTGGGGGTGCTCAGTTTCAGGAGAGCTGGGCCGAGCCCTCTGTCACCTCCCCCAGACACCCCAGGCCGCCTTCCCACTCCTCCTCCCCCCGGGGACTTTCCGTTGCGGGCGGGCGGGGGAAGGGGCGGACCTGAGAACACGGTGCAAGGCGGCTGGGAGGGGTGGCTCTGTTGCTGTTGGGTTGCTGGATCCAGAGAGCGAGACCTGCGGCTCATCCAGGGCCCAGCAGGGCCGGGCCCGACTGGGGGTGGAGGCCTGGCGGGCACTAGGGAGGCCATGAGGCGGGCCCGGGCTGCCCCCTGCGGGCTGCTGCCAAAGCAGAAGCTGGCGATGCTTCCTCTGCTGTTGCTGCTCTTCCACTGGACGAGTTCCCACGGTGAGTTCTGGGGCGAGCTCGTGTTGGGCACTCTGCCGCGCGCTCACCCTTAAAGTGCAAATCCTCCAGGGCAAACTCCAAGTTCGCGGAATGAATGACAGATGTTCGGACGCTACTCTGCCCCTCCTTGGGCAAGGAATGGGTGAAGAAAAGAGTGGGGAATGGGAGGCACGGGATGGAAGCCAGAGTCCAGGAGTGGGGGCGCTTGGGGTGGTAACAGGATGTGGCTGGCTGAGGGAGTGGAGGAGTTATGCACAAAGCCTGGGTAGAGGTACCCAGGCCCTCTTCCTCCTGCTCACTTCTGTAAGAGACCCCATCACCTCCACGATTTTCAATAGTTGTGGGAAGTTCAGGTTCTGGGCTGTGCAGGCGGCTGGGGGAATCGATCCCCTTCACTAGGACCCTCCCACCTCCCTTCTAGGCAGCTCCAGGCCCCTGCGGTGCTATGGTGTTGGACCCTTGGGTGACTTGAACTGCTCATGGGAGTCTCTTGGGGACTTGGGAGCTCCCTCCATGCTGCACCTCCAGAGCCAGAAGTAGTGAGTACAATGGGGTGGCTTGGGGAAACTGAGACTTTGGCAGGGTGACTGCCCAGGTCCTCTCCTTATTTGGTTGAGAAGACCCTGGAGACCTGCCCCCAGTCCTCCCCAACTCTCAAGCCCTTCAGCAATGCCAGGTTCCCTCATTTCCTTCCTGCACAACCCTGGACCACTTTCCCTCTCTGAGACTCCTCTACTCCTCTGTCACATGGCGATGATAAATGAAACCTGCCTCACAGGGTTGGTTCTGAGGATCCAATGAGTGAGGCACTTTGGTGAAGAGCAAATGTTTTTATTGCTGTGTGGCCTTAGGCAAATAGCTTAACCACTCTGGAGATGCAGCAGTAAAAGAGAGACAGAAAGCCTGGTCCTCCTGGGGCCCACAGCCCAAGGGGCAACTGCCATTCCTTCACGATGAATCATGCCTGGAAACTCCAAATCATTTCAAATTTGAGAGTAAAAAGGGCATTGAAAGGTAGGAACCAGAGTTGGGGGCTGGCTTTTTTTTTAATGGTGTAAAATACACATCTAAAATTTACCATTTTTTTCCTCAACCATTTTTAAGTATACAAGTCCATGGCATTAAGGACATTCATATAGCTGTGTAACCATCACCACCCTCCACCTCCAAAAGAGGGACCTAGTTTTAATTGGTAGAGGGTTGAGGAGTCAGAGAAGGGTTTTTCCTTTTTTTAATGAGGTGAAGTTCACACGACATAACATTCACCGTGTTAAAGTGAACAATCCTGTGGCTTTGGCGCGTTCACAGTGTTGTGCAACCACCATTTCTACCTAGTTCCAAAACATCTCCGTCACCCAGAAGGAAGTTCCATCCCTGGGAGCATTCACTCCCCACCCCTGCCCCAGCCCCTGGCCACCACCCGTGTGTTTCCTGTCTCTGTGGACTTGCCTGATCTGGACATTTCATATCAGTGGAATCATACACAACTGGTTTTTGTGTCTGGCTTTCTCTGAGCATAATGTGTATGAGGTTCATCCACATGGTAGCACTTCGTTCCTCTTTATGCCTGAGTAATATTCTACTGTATGGATGGACCTTGTTTTGTTCATGCATCCCTCTGTTGATGGACATTTGGGTTGTTTCCACCTTGTGACTAGTGCTGCTATGAACATGCGTGTACAAGTTGTTGAGTCCCTGTCTTCAGTTCTCTTGGGTATATGCCCAGGAGGGGAATTGCTGGGTCATATGGCAGTTCTGTGCTTAACTTTTTGAGGGACTGCCAGACTTTTCCACAGCAGTTGCAACCTTTTACATTCCCACCAGCAGTGTATGAGTGCTCCCATTTCTCCATATCTTCACCAACATGTGTTTTTGTTGTTGTTTTTATAAAAGACTTGTTTTAAGCCTTTGAAATTCAATCCTTGGGAACTTCCTCAGCTCCTCTCTCTCACCCACATCTGATCCATCAGCAAGCCTTGCTGGCCCCACCTCAAATGTAATCCAGAATCTGGCATTCCCCACTTCCTCAGCACCCACCCTGGTTCATCTCCCATCATTGCTGTCCTGGACAGTGCAGTCACCTCCTCCTCCCTGAGCTCTGGTTTCCACCCTCAACCCTACAGTCAGCCACAGCATCCAGAGGGCATCTGTGAACATCCAATTCAGGGCACATTGCTTCTCTGCTGCCCACAGTCTTTCAGGGCTCCTGCCTCAGTCAGGATAAAAGCCAGTCCTCCCTGAAGTCCACCAGCAGCTGCCCAGTCTGCTTGTCACCTCCCTGCCCTCACCGTCCCACTCCCACTCACTCCACTCCAGCCATATGGGCCTCCTCCTCACTCTTTTTTTAAAATATGCTTTTATTATCTTATTACTATTTTTAATCCTCACTCATGGATATATTTTTATTGATTTTTTTAGAGAGAGAGAGAGAAACACCGACTGGTTGCTTCCCATATATGCCCCAACAGGGGATCAAACCCACAACCCAGGTACATGCCCTGACCTAGAATCGAACCCTCAACCTTTTGATGTATGGGACGATGCTCCAACTAACTGAGACACTGGGCCAGGGCTCCTCCTTGCTCTTCCTCAACACACCAGGCTGTTGACCCCGGGGTCTTTGTACTTCCTAAAATGTTCTGCATGGCTCTACCCTCACATCCTTCAGGCCTTTATTCAAATGTCTCCTCATCTGAGAGATCTTTCCTGACTACCCTCCCTAAAATAGCGCTGTCACTCTTCACCCCATCATCATACTGCATCCTCTTCACCCTGCTTGACTATTCTTTATATCACTCATACCACCATCAGTAATATACTGATGTCTCTCATCTGCCTCCCCTACTGGGAAGCAGAGAACGAATCCTTGCCTGCTTCGGTCATAGTCCTATTTCAGTTTCTACAACCGGGCCTGCACAATATATATTTGTTGACTGAATAGTTGCATAGACATAAATGTGCATGTACAGTAGGTACTCAATAAATGCAATAACCAGTGTTCACAGAGCATGTATTATTCACCCAATGGTCTTGTAAATGCACCCCATTTATTATCACATTGCTCCCCCTCTTCTATTCAGCCCCGTCAGCAGGTACTTTTATTGCCCTCTCTGGAGCTAAGGAAACCGAGGCACAGAGAAGTTAAGTTGCTTGCTTCAGGTCACACAGCTCTAAGGCAGCAGAGCTGAGATTTGAACCCAGGTGAAGCAGTTGTTATTGTGGGTTGGGCCCAGCCCTGTGCACACCTCCCCTCAATTCCCACATCTTTTCTCACAGTCATTCCAACAGAACCTGGACTGTGGCGGTGCCAACCGGGCAGAGCTGGGTGACCATTCCACGGGAACGGTTCACCACATCTGATGAGCTCCTTATCTGGGGGGCCAAGGCAGGCCAGCCTCTCTGGTCCCCAGTCTTCGTGAACCTGGAGACACAAAGTAACAGGCAGGAGGGGGGATTCTACCTGGAGGGGGGCGGTGCTGGAGGCCCTGACTCAATGTACCCTGGCCTCCCCTCCTCAGTGAAGCCGGAAACCCCCCAACTGGACCCTGATGTGGATTTTTCAGAAGACGACCCCCTGGAGGCCACTGTCCAATGGTCCCCACCTGCATGGCCACCACATAAGGTCCTGGTCTGCCAGTTCCACTACCGAAGATGCCAGCAGATGGCTTGGACCCTGGTGAGTGTCAAAGGGGCTTTCCCCCCACCCTGTTCAGGGCATCATCCCTAGGTGAGAGGCCAAGCCCAGGGGCATTTCTTACCTGCCCTTGGAGTCTGTCTGCATCCACACAAAAGAACTGAACATGTATATTCATTCTTCAACTAAAGAATTACCCCCTTGCCCTGGCCGATGTGTTCCAGTTGGTTGGAGCATCATCCTGTAAACCGAAGGGTTGTGAGTTTGATTCTTGGTCAGGGCACATGCCTAGGTTGCAGGTTTGATCCCCAGTTGAAGCAACCAATTGATATTTCTTTTACATCGATATTTCTCTCTCTCATTTCATCTCTCTCTCTGACATCAACAAATATATATAAATTATTTTTAAAAATTAAAAATTACCCCCCCTCGGACTTCCGGCCAAGATGGAGGCATAGGTAGACGCACTGTGCCTCCTCGCACAACCAAGATAGGGACAACAACAATATAGAAACAAAATAACAACCAGAACTGATGGAAAATTGAAGTGTATGGAAGTCGGACACCCAAGGATTTAAAAATAGACACATTCATCCAGACCGGTAGGAGGGGCGGAGTAGGGCCAAGTGAGGGACGAGGAGCAGAGAGCTAAGCAACCAGGGCGGCTCGCAAGTCCACAGCAGGCAGACCCTGGGCGCACAAGCGGCAGTGGCTGGTGGACCCCAGCCAGGGGGTGGCGACCGGCAGACCCAGCGAGGCAGCCATTGTGAAGCAAGGCACTGTGCGCAACTCAGGGTCCCAGCACCGGGAAATAGAGCTTTGGGTCATTGAAAAGGAAGGTCCCGCGGGGTGTACAGGCCCACCCACACCTGAATTGGTGCCAGAGGGGCCCAGTTAGCTTGCGGAAAGTGGCAGAAAGGTCTGAGGTCCTACAGAGAGCAGAGCAAGCGCCATTGCCCCTTCTCAGACCCCGCCCCCACATACAGCATCACAACCCAGCGACTGGGGTGCCCCACCCTGGTGAACTCCTAAGGCCCCGCCCCTCATATCAGGTGCTCGACAAGACCAAAAAGAAAAAACAGCAAAGAGATGGCGCAAACAGAAGAAGAATTGAAAGCCCCAGAACCCGTCCTTTTAAGCCACCAAGAGATAGCCAACCTATCAGATGCACAGTTCAAAGCACTGGTGATCAGGATACTCACAGAATTGGTTGATTTTGGTCGCAAATTAGACAAACAAATGAAGGCTACAATAAGTTTAATGAAGAAAAATGCACAGGGAACCAACAGTGATGGAATTCTGAAAGATGGGTCTCACGTCAATGGAGTGGACCAGAAGGAAG
>JAPYXV010001877.1:0-13679 GCA_028533065.1 Trachops cirrhosus | reverse complement strand
TGACAGCAAACTCACAATTATTAATGACCACACCTAAAACCAAAACCAAAACCAAAACAACTAAGCAAATAACTAGAACAGGAACAGAACCACAGAAATGGAGATCCCAGGGAGGGTTAGCAACAGGGGAGTGGGAGGAGGAGAGAGGGGGAAAAGGTACAGAGAATAAGTAGCATAGATGGTAGATAGAAAATAGACAGGGGGAGGACAAGAATAGTAGGGGAAATGTAGAAGCCAAAGAACTTATGACACACGGACATGAACTAAAGGGGGGAATGTGGGTGGGAGAGGGTGTTCAGGGTGGAGGGGAATGAAGGGGGTAATGGGACAACTGTAATAGCATAATCAATAAAATATATTAATTAAAAAATCTGTGGGGGTTGCAGTGGTGGGAGAAACTCCCAGTCTCACAGGAGAGTTCACTGGAGAGATCCACAGGGTTCTAGAATGTACACAAGCCCACACACCCAGGAATCAGCACCAGGAGGGTTCAATTTGCTTGTGAGAGGTGGGGGAAGTGACTGAAAGCTGGCCAAATCCAGGCAAGCGGTATTGTTCCCTTTCGGACTCCTCCCTCACATACAGCACCACAATGCAGCAACATGGATTGCCCCATCCTGGCAAATACCACAGACTCCTCCCCTTACAACATAACAATCATACTGAGACAAAAAAAATATGGTCCAAATGAAAGAACAGATCAAAGCTCCAGAATAAATACAACTAAGTGATGAAGAGATAGCTAACCTATCAGATGCACAGTTCAAAACACTGGTAATCAAGATGCTCACAGAAATTGTTGCATATGGTCGCAAAATAGAGGAAGAAGTGAAGGCTATGAAAAGTGAAATAAAGGAAAATGTACAGGGAACCAACAGTGAAGGGAAGGAAATCAGGACTCAAATCAACAGTTTGGAGCAGAAAGAAGAAATAAACATTCAACCAGAACAGAATGAAGAAATAAGAATTCAAAAACATGAGGAGATGCTTAGGAACCTCTGGGATAACTTCCAATGTTCCAACATCTGAATCATAGGGTGCCAGAAGGAGAAGAAGAATAAGAAATTGAATACTTATTTGAAAAATAATGAAGGAGAACTTCTCTAATATGGCAAAGGAAATAGACTTCTAGGACGTCCAGGAAGCTCAGAGAGTCTCAAAGAAGTTGGACTCAAGGAAGCACACACGAAGGCACATCATAATTACATTACCCAAGTTTGAAGAAAAGGAGTGAATCTTAAAAGCAGCAAGAGAAAAGGAGACAGTTACCTACAAAGGAGTTCCCATAAGACTGTCAGCTGATTTCTGAAAAGAAATCTTATAGGCAAGAAGGGCCTGGAAAGAAGTACTGAAAGTCATGAAAGGCAAGGACCTACATCCAATATTACTCTCTCCAGCAAAGCTATCATTATAATGGAAGTGCAGATAAAGTGATTCCCAGATAAGGTCAAGTTAAAGGAGTTCATCATCACCAAGCCCTTATTATGTGAAATGTTAAAGGAACTTATCAAAGACAAAGAAGATGATCAAAAATATAAATAGTAAAATGACAACAAACTCAACTATCAACAAATGAACCTAAAAAAACCCCTGAAAAACAGAAACAGAAATGAACTAAGGAAACAACTAGAACAGGAACAGATTCACAGGAATGGAGATCACATGGAGCGTTATCAGTGGGGAGGGAAGGGGGGAAAATGGGGGAAAAGGTACAGGGAATAATAAGCATAAATAAACAGTAGAAAATAAACAGGGGGAGGTTAAGAATAGTATAGGAAATGGAGAAGCCAAAGAACTTGTATGTAGCACCCATGGACATGAACTAAGGGCTGGGGCAGGGGCGGTGGGGAATGCTGGTGGGATAGGGGTTGCAGGATGGCGGGGAATAAGCGGGAGGAAAAAATGGGACAAATGTAATAACATAATCAATAAAATGTACTTAAAAAAACAAAAATGACCGGTCAGTGGATTAAACAACATTTGGGAAATTGCCAGACTGCAGCTTTTATCTTATTAACCTCTTTCCTTAATTCCAAATCCGTTGCCTACACTTTTTTCACTTGAATTCCAGACCCCTTACCTACACTTTTGCCACCTTATAAAAAAGGCTGACTTCAAAGGAAATGTAAGATGGTCTGTTAGTTTACAAACCCATCATATTGTCAGATCGCTGGCCATCTGAATAAACGCCCATAAAGATTCAATCCCTGTCTCTGATTATTGGTTCTGGCAAGTGACAGGCAGCACAAATGCCAGCTTTTCTAGTTCCAAAGCTCACTGTGTGGGAAGTGACGAGTGGGCTGGGCACCCAGAGAACCTCAGGCCCAGTCTCTGACTTTCCAGCTCCTGGGTGCATCCATTTCTCTGAGGACCTCTACCCAGGTATGCCCCTGAAACCCATACCTGCTCACAAGACTCCTGGCCAAAACCCTGCTTCTTTTCCTGAGCCACCAGCCAGGGTGGTTGTCTGCTTAATGAAAGCCAAATAACCTTCTGTGTCCCTTGCTCAAATCCTCTAGGCCCATTCTTACTTTAGCTGTTACCACGACAACCAGTTTGGTGAGTATCACCTGACTATCCCTCCCTTTGACTGCATCTTTGTGTCCTGGGGCTTTTCTGTCACCCCACTGAGGCAAGCCTGCAGAAACCTACACAACATTTATACATCAGGAAGGACGGAGGAGGCTGGGGACACTCAGATAGAATAATGCCCCATGGAACTGGCACATAGCTAGCATTCTCTTTCTGTGAGACAGTTCTAAGACTTTCCTCCTTCCTGGGCTGGGTTTCTCAGTTTCTAGTCCTGTTCCCTGAAGTTACTGCTCAAAAGACGGCAGCCATATAATAGTCTTTGTCTGTACAATAGGCTCCACGTTTTCTACCTGCTCAACATGCACGCCCCTTCTCACTCATCTAGCTCTCCTGTATTGGATGAAGATGAAGAGGTGAAGGAACATGTGGAGGGAAGAGAGGCAGGGCAACCAGGAAAGTTGTAGTCTGCATCCCCACCCTATCCAGGGTTACCCGGGAGCTGCAAAGGGTGTACCAGCAGTGCAGGGAAGGAGCATTGCTAGCAGACCAAGCCCTCACAGCACATCTCTACTCATCCCAGTGGGGCTGCAAAACACCTCCATACTGACTGATAAGCAAATCCTAGAAGAGCAAGCTACCACTCCAGAAGCCTGGGCTGTCTCCTGGGCCCAAAGACCTTCCTGTTCCCAGCAAGCTTCAACACTGGTCTTGGCCCAAGGAGTGAGGATGAGAGCGGGGTCTTAAAGTGGACACATCCTAACGTGCCCCAGGAAGGCAGGAAGCCTCACTTTCTGTCTCCTTGATGAAAGTGCTCTCAGCTCTGAGACTGAAATGTGAGCTCCTTGTCAAGCTCCTGGCCAAATTCCAAGCTTATGTCTGACCCTGATAATTTACGCATATTGAGCCAGTGCTGGGCTGGTGTTCCTAGAACTTTATTATGATTCACTTGGTTCTGGATGTGGAGCATCAGCACAGCTCTGTGCTGGTACATGTGGAGCACTTGCCTTAGCTGCAGAAAACTACTTTCTGAAACACAGCCCAAGGTTGTTTAGGGAAATGCCACTACAGGTGTGCAAGTTGCCTTCCTTGCTGGCCCATCAGTCTCCTACCCCCAATTCTAGTGAATTAAGGCTTGTAAATAGCTTTGACCTCCTCTGGTAAAAGGCAAATTCTCAGGGCATTTTAAGTTAAGTTCAGAACATTTTGACTGTGTCTAGAGACTAACTTGTATCAGAGCCTGACAGGCAGCTTTTGGGAGGGTACAGGTACAGAGGCTGTTCCTTAAGGTTGGCACTTTCCCACCATGTACACTCACAAGCAGTGGGCATGGTATGCACCCTCGGCCTAGGCCTAGGGCCCTATTCTCCTGGCCAGATTAAACACATGCTGAATCCCTAGTGGTCTTGCATTTGAACGTAGCCAGGACTGGAGAATTCTTCCCCCACTTGCACTTTTTGTCACCACAGGACCAACTGGCATCTGGAACCCTTCATGCAATTTTATTATGCTTCATGAAGTGGACAGCTTGATCTCTTGGCATACTGGGAGAAGGATGTCCTGTCCCCACCCCAGGTACTGGGCAGCCTGAGTCAGGTTACTCACAAAGACACTGTGGACATGTCCTCAGCCTCCTCTTCCTCTCCACTGTCATGATACTACCCCTCTTTTCTCATTTTCCCTCACTTCCTGTCCTGCTCACATATAACCTTCTCCCCTAACCCTTAATCTACATTAGCCAGAGGTGCTTGGAGTGCAGAGCCCACAGCTTTGAGGCTGTCCCCATGCCAAGCATTCTTCCTGGCAGGAGAACTTGAGTGCAGGGATGACACACACCATAGAAATCACTGGTGGGCTGCAGGACTGCATGCCTGTGTCCCTGGCCCACATCTTCACTGGCCCTAACATGTGGCTCAGGGTTTGGTCAAGGCTGGAGATGTTCTTTAAATTCAGAAAGCAACCTTAAAGGGGACAGCAGCACCTCATGGCCAGTGACTGTGAGTTTGCAGGACCTGTAACTCCTCCAAACCATATTCCTCAGAGGATCTTAATGTCGATGTAAAATAAGGTTTGGAGGCTACAGCTGAGAGGAGGGAGCTGTGCATCTCACAGCTGGGCATCAGCGATGGGGCAGAGCCAGACCAGTGCTAACTTGATACATACAACTTGTAGCTGTCAGGACCTTAACACAAAGCCACTTAGAGCTGAGAGCTGCCAGACAACAGACACAGTTAGCATCACAGCACACCCTCACTATTTTATCCTGTAGCCTTGACCTTACACCCACTTCCCTGGGGTGGGACTCAGAGACAGAGGGTCCCCGAGAGGCCCACTGTCCCTGCAGCCCAATTTCCAGCTCCAAGTATGGGGGGCCTTCTACTCAGGGTAGGGTTTACTTTTGTCTAATTTCCTGTTTAACACTCAGGACTCTCACTCAGCTCCAGGAGCTCTAGAAGAATGAAAAAGGCCTTAGTTGTCTTTCCCTCGGCCAAGGGATGAAAGAGACCATTCTGTGTGGCATGGGCCCAGCTCCCACTCAGAGATGGACAGGACCCATGCCCATGGATATGTTCTCCCATGGGGAATCAGGCCTGCACTGTACCTAGACTACTATGAAATTTGCTTTTGCTAAAAACTCCCTCACCCTGAATTGAGACAGCAAGTGCTTTCTGTAACTTCCTAAAATCCATGCTAAACCTTCCAAGGATGAGTATAACTGGTTCAATTACCTTTCCCTTTTCATTTGCAAATATCCCTCTTCTGTGATGTGATTAGCAGCATTGGCTCCTTTGTTTTCTGTAAAAGGTAACCACCTAAAGCAACCCTGTGCACAGTAAATGAGGACCATCATGTAATATGACCAGAAAAAGAAATAAAGGCCTGTCATGGCGGAGGCTGTGGCTTTTGGCTCCTCTTGAGAGCGAAGCCACCCGCCCTTTTCCTCCACAGGACTTGGTAGTCCGTGTGAATGTCTCCCCGCCATCCACAATGTCATGGACTCCACGAGCCAGGGTCTGAATCAAAGGGATATGGGACCAATGCTCTGAACCAGGTATTGCCCTCCTACTCACCCGAACTAGTAGTTCATCTTGGCAGTTGTAGCTGCCTGCTATCAACTAAGCTATCTTCTCCCTGGCAGAGGAGGGCCAGTATCAGATGCAGACACTGAGAGCCCACAAGCCCAAGAGTCCTCAGCAACATCAGAGTGGTTGGTCTCCCAGCATCCTGACTGCCCTGCTGCATGTGGTTCCCAGCCTGCACAGCCTGGTCTTCTTTCAGAGCTCATTTTATGGGTAGTTTTGGGGATTAGAAGAAGCCAAGTTCAAGTACTGAGTCTCTACTGACTATGTGATCTCAGGCCAGAGATTCTTCAACTAAAACAATGTCATTTGATAGACCTACTCTCAGACTAAAAATCAAGTGGCATAATCTTTGTAAACTGCCTCTTGTAAGAGAGGGCTTTCAGGCCCTTCTGGTTCTCTCCAGCACAAGGACCACTAGATTCCCAAGTGAGGCTCAGGCACCTTGTTAGATATGGATAATTAGACTCACAAGCTGTGGCCATTTTGCGCACAGAGTCTGGCCCCTCCTTAGAGGAGAATACAGCAGTCAGGGTGGTGGCCACTGGCTTGTATCTACCACCTATATCAGCCTGACACAGTGCAGGCATTGAGGTTGTCATTGCTCATGACCCTGAGGAAGCATAAAAGAAGGGGTAGGTAGCTCTTCTGTGTGTGAAAGTCATGACTGACCTCTTACAGGAGCCACCAAGCTTTGAACCATGGCCAGAGTGTGCTGCACAGCTGACTACAGGGCAGAGCTGACCTCAGTTCACCAAACAGTGAATGTACATGTCCTTGTCTCCTGCCCTCAGATGAACATCTTCTCAACATGCTTGCATTTTCCAGATCAGACAGTCCAATTATTTTACCCATAACTTCTTTAAGTGCAACACTGTTGTTCATCAGTCAAATGGACCCTGGCTGCAAGGGGTGGGGTGGACAGTGTCCCCCAAAGAATTCCTATCGTCAGTATAAGGAACCACAGCCTGGTCCCTGAAGTTCATGATTTGGAAGCAGTAGTGGAAGACACTGCTGGGCTGATCTCCCCAGGAGAGTCCTTCCAAGAATGCTAGCCCCATTCTTCCCAATAGCACAGAACCAGCAGAACCATCATGTCCTGGGGAGATTGGTGTCCCTGGGGTAAAGCTTTTGAAAGGGGGACCTAGAATATGCAAAGGGATGCAGAGACCCAGATTATCTCACTCTCCATCTGGAAACCAATGCCTCCTCCCCTGCCCCCACAGCCTGCCTCACCAGCCCTGCCCCACCTCACAGATGCTATCCATGTTCCTTTGTCCCATGCCTGCCACCTTCTTTAGTAGGGGACCACTCAGTCCTAGAATGTAGTACATGCTTGATAAAAGCTTGTCAGGGTCATTGTTCATTAATGGCTCATTCTCCTGGGAGCTGCAGTGTTACCTTAGCAAGGAAGGTCAGACAGGCCAACAGAAAACCAAAACAGCAGGTGTGATGCCTGCAATGGCCTGGCGGCCTGGCTATATGCTTTATTGAAGTCCATTATAGGTATTAGAGGAGGCAGACTTTGAGAAGTCCTGGAGCTGTGGTCCAGAGCTCTTCCTCCTGGCCCCACCTTTGGCCTCTAAGGGAGGTGTGGTCTCACAGTGCCCTTGGGACCTGCCACCTGTTTGCCCATGGTGTCACTGATCATTCCCACTGATTCTCCACTTTGGCCACATGTTGGAATCACCTGGAAGCTTTCAAAGGCTTGAACTTTGTCCCTGCTTAAGGTTCTGAGTCACCTAAAATTGCTATATGCTTATACTAATTACACCAATTACTTAGATCTTAACAGATGGTCAGAGTTTTGCGAATGGGGGAAGGTTGGGCTTTCTGGGGTGGGCATGTGATCAAGCCCAGAAGGACTGGGCATGGGTAGTGGTGGGTTGTAGGGAGTCTCCAGGACAGCTGCCATCCACTGTTCTTGATCTTGATGCCCCATTTGAAAACCAAGTTTCACTGACTTAAGAAAGAAAAAAAGAGGCCTAGCATGGATTGAATGTGCCTGGGCATTTTAGTATTCAGAAACACTTGGATGATAAAGTGGAAATTTAGATTGCCAAGACTCTGCGCTCAGAGGAAGAATTCTGTGTTTAGGAGAAGTGCTTGGAGTCAGGTTGCTGAGACACCATGGACATGATCTCACACCGGTGGTGGCTACATGTGCTTCTACCCATCACTGTCTCTGCACTGCTTCCTATATGTACAGGAAAGTGAGTGCTATGTCTCTCTTCTTGCCTAAGACAGTCACTAACTTTGCAAGACATATATTCAAGTTGTCAAGGTAACACATCTCTTCTTTCTGACTTTTCTTAGAGGATGAAATTGCTCTTAAAAAGGTGAGGAAAACACTTTTGAAAGAAAGTCAGAGAAAATGCCTTCTGAAGCTGCAATACTCACTAGAACCTGAGGAGCAAATGGGCAAGCTAGGGAGGGAAGGGGCTCATGCTCTAGCCCTGGATGTGCATCAGCTTTCTGGGTCAACAGCCCCAACCTGGAACATTTGTAGGAACTGGCTGCTGAAATCAGGAGGCCATCAAGTAGAAAGGAAATGGATGACCCACTAGCACCTCTCCAATGTGGCAAATGCTGCTGCTGTTGAGACAAGAACTGGCTTAGTCTGTCTCACAGCAATGAAGAAAGAGCTGTCTGGCCCAATATCCTGTGGGGTCCTTACTTGGCTCATGCTGTCACCAGCACAATCTGCCATGGAGGACCCACAAACTACCTCATGCCCATGTGAACCAAGTTACAGGGAGAGCTGTGACTCAGAGTCTGGAGCCTGTTCTAAAGACCTGCAGTCTTGATGAAAGGTGATTGTGGGAGGCTGAGGGCCATGCAGCAGACATCCTTTTTTTCAGAGGATGGAGACACTGTAAAATGGACAATGTGGAAAGTGACCATTGAGGGCAGTTAAGTCAGCACTCTGAGTTTGCTTTTTCTCATCTATAGAATGAGGAAAGGAATACTGACCATTTTTCTTCATGAAGATCAGCAGGAACAGTGTCTGTAATGTGACTGATACAGGGGAGACAGCATCAAATATTGCCATTTATAGAATATTCCAGTGAATACTTATTAAGAACCAACAGTGACACAAGCAATGATAAGCCTTTGAGGCTTTTCAGGTCTGAAGTTCTGGAACTTTCTCTGGAGACTAGAGTTTATAATGAGGAAGTTTTAGCTGTGAACCCCCAGGGGGAATATATCTGCCAAGACACTCCTTGAGTTAACTGGGCTCAAATTCATAACCAAAGTTTAGCAGTCATTGTTGAGAGAGGCTCCTCATGCATGTTGGGAGAAACCACAGGCTGTTCCCAACCTCCTGTACTATCTTCCTCCCACCTGAATCAACACTTATAAGGGAGTTCCTGGCTGCATCTTCCACCAGTGGACTGAGACCTGCCCCATCCAATTAGAACTGCAAAATTATAATCTCATTTGCATCTACACCAATCAACCAGAACTGCACAATTTGGACCAATTGGGGCTGTACATAAGTCTTGGGGAAGACTCATTTACATAGAAGACCTAAATGAGGTTTGAAGTATTGGACTTTTGTGCTTGTTATAGAAGCACATCCTGGAACTTGCTTACCTCAGAGTCTCACCACCTGAAACTAACCATCACACCATGTTAAGTAGCCAATAGGAAAAGTTTATTTTCTTCCAGCTTCTGACTTTTGCCTTTATAAGCTCCAGCTTTCTTTGTTCTCTCTGGAGCACACTTTTGGTTTCCTCTGGAGGATGCATTTTCTTGATTTGCAAACTATTAGTCTGAATAAAGTCTTTCTCCACCCCTTTGGGGATTTTTGTTGACACTGCTTTAGTGGCAGTGGTGGTACCTGAAGCAGCACCAACCATCCTCCTGATGCCATCCTGAACCAATGCACCAGTTCCTGCATGAGCCCCTTGAGCTCAGTTGTTTTCTTGGTGGCAAAAGAAAATCTCTCAGTAAGTCCTCTCAGATCCAAGATCTCCCACCCTTTGAGGTTTCAGAGACTTTATTCACTTCAGAGAGGGGACCCTCATTCAGTTTAGGCCTTGGTCATATATTATGTTTTTCTGGATCAGGAAAGGAATCCTCCATACAATTCAGCCTTAGCATATCTGGTTATAGACTAAGGATGGGATCATTCATCCAGCTTCAGGCTTAATCTATATGGTGGCAGACCTCATCAATAAGGCTCAGACTGTCTACAAAAGTCCTGTCTATAAAGTTAGTGAGCAAATTTGTGCTAAGAGTACTCAAAAGAATGCCTTCATCAGGTGAGACAGTTTAAGGTACCTCTGAGGACAACATGAAGTATAACAAGATTTGCATCATAGTGATATCAGGAGGAGAAGAAAGGGAGCAAGAAATTGAGATCTTATTTACAAAAACAATGAATAAAAACTTCCCTAACCCAATGGAAGAAAAGACACCCAAGTTCGGGAAACACAGAGTTCCAAACAAGATGAACTCAAAGAGACCCAAACTGTGACACATCATAATTAAAATACCAAAGATTAAAGACAAAGATAATTTTAAAGGCAAAAAGAAAAAAGCAGATAATTACCTATAAAGCAGCTCCCATTAGACTGTCAGCTGATCTCTCAACAGAAATATTTAAGGCTAAAGGATCAGCATAAAGTATTTAAAGTGATGAAAGGCAAAGATCTACAACCAAGATTACACAGCAGGGTTAAAATTGAAATCGAAAAAGAAATAAAGAGCATCCAAGACAAGTAAAAGCTGAAGCAGTTCATTACCAACAAACCAGTATTACAAGAAATGTTAAGGGGGTCTTCTTTAAGAAAAAGAAGAAGAGGGGAGTACCAGCCAAGATGGAGACGTAGGTAGATACACTTTGCCTCCTTGCACAACCAAAAGAAGGACAACAACAAATTTACAAACAAAAAACAACCAGAAATGCCAGAAAATCGAACTGTATAGAGAAGTCTAACAACCAAGGAGTTAAAGAAATATTCATTCAGACTGGTAGGAGGGGCAGAGATGAGCAGCTGGGGAAGAGAGGACACATAGCAAGGCAGAGGCTAAAAAACCAGGGCAGGTGAGGCAGCGGCTGGCAGACCAGGCAGTCCCACATTTGTATATGGATAAACTGGGAGGAACAACTGAAGAGTGAGACAGACTTCACAACCCAGGGTTCTAGCACATGCAAATAAAGCCTCAAAACCTCTGACTGAAAAAAACAGTGTGGGTTGAGGCAGTAGGAGAAACTCCCAGCCTCACAGGAGAGTTCATTGGAGAGACCCACAGGGTTCTAGAATGTACACAAACCCACTACCTGGGAATCAGAACCAGAAGGGCCCAATTTGCTTGTGGGTAGTAAAGGAAGTGACTGAAAGCTGGCCCAGTGCAAGCATCATTGTTCCCTTTCAGACCCCTCCCCCACATACAGTGCCACAACACAGTGATGTGGGTTGCCCCTCCCTGGATTGCCCCACCCTGGTGAATAACTAAGGCTCCTCCCCTTGCTATATAACAGGTGCGCCAAGACAAAAAAATAAGGCTCAAATTAAAGAACAGATCAAAGTTCCAGTATAAATACAACTAAGTGATGAAGAGATAGCTAACTATAGGGAACTGTTCTGTGTGGCATGGGAAATGTAGCCCAGCTCCTGACTCGGAAAAATGACAGGGAGCAGGAGCGAGGTCAGGACACAGGACCCACACCTACGGATAGGTTTTCCCTTGGGAAATCAGGTATGCATTGTGTCTAAGCTGCTCTGAGCCTTGCATTTTGTTAAAACTCCCTCACCCTGAATTGAGGCAGCAAATGTTTACTGCATATCTTTAAAGTAACTTCCTAAAATCTATGCTAAACCTCCCCAGGATGAGTGTAACCAGTTCAAACACTTTTTCCTTTTCATTTGCAAATGTCCTTTTTCTTTGTAGTAATTAGCAACTTCCTCTCCTTTGTTATCAGTAAAAGGTAACCACCTAAAGTGAACCTGTGCATAGTAAATGAGGATCATCCTTGATGTAATGTGTCCAGAAAAGCAATAAAAGCCTGTCCAGGCAGGGGTCAGGGCCCTCTCTCTCATGTAGAGAGCCTCCATGCCATCCTTGTTTCTCCATAGGACTTCTGTAGTCTGTGTGAATTTGTCACAGCCACAACACACAGACTCCATGCGCTGGGGTCTGCATCAGCTAACCTATCAGATGCACAGTTCAAAACACTGGTAATCAAGATGCTCACAGAAATTGTTGCATATGGTCGCAAAATAGAGGAAGAAGTGAAGGCTATGAAAAGTGAAATAAAGGAAAATGTACAGGGAACCAACAGTGAAGGGAAGGAAATCAGGACTCAAATCAACAGTTTGGAGCAGAAGGAAGAAATAAACATTCAACCAGAAAAGAATGAAGAAACAGGAATTCAAAAACATACGGACAGGCTTAGGAACATCTGAGACAACTTTAAACATTCCAACATCTGAATCATAGAGGTGCCAGAAGGAGAAGAGGAAGAGTAAGAAATTTAACACTTATTTGAAAAAATAATGAAGGAGAACTTCTCTAATCTGGCAAAGGAAATAGACTTCTAGGAAGTCCAGGAAGCTCAGAGAGTCTCAAAGAAGTTGGACTCAAGGAAGCACACATCAAGGCACATCATAATTAAATTACCCAAGATTAAAGAGAAAGAGAGAATCTTAAAAGCAGCAAAGGAAAAAGAGACAGTTAGCTACAAAGGAGTTCCCATAAGACTATCAGCTGATTTCTCAAAAGAAACCTTACAAGAAAGGGGCTGGATAGAAATACTGAAAGTCATGAAAGGCAAGGACCTACATCCAAGATTGCTCTATCCAGCAAAACTATCATTTAGAATATAAGGCCAGATAAAATGATTCCCAGATAAGGTCAAGTTAAAGGAGTTCATCATCCCCAAGCCCTTATTATATGAAATGTTAAAGGGACTTTAACATTTAGCAGCAGATTATACACTTGTTTTTCAAATGGACACAGAACATTTTGTAGGATAGACCACATGTTAGGATGCAAAGCAAGTCTCAATAAATTTTAGAAGATTGAAATCACATCAAGCATCTTCTCTGAACATAATGAAATGAATCAAGAAGTCAATTACAAGAAAAAAACTGAAAACACAAAAACACATGCACACTAATATGTTACTAAACAATCAATGGGTTAATAATGAGATCAATGGAAAAATCAAGAGATACTTTGACACAAATGAAAATGAAAATACAACAAAAAATCTATACAATACAGCAAAAGCAGTTCTAAAAGGGAAATTCATGGCATTACAGGCCAAATGAGAAACAAGAAAAACCTAACTTAACACCTAAGGGAAGTAGAAGAAAACAACAAAGCCCAAAGTGAGCAGAAAGAGATAAATTAGAAAAGTCAAAACGGAAATATCCCTGGCTGGTGTGGTTCAGTGTATTCAATAGTGGCCTGTGAAGCAAAGGGTCGCCGGTTCAATTTCCAGTCAGTGCACATGCCTAGGTTGTGGTCCAGGTCCGCAGTTGGGGGCCCGCAAGAGGCAACCACACATTAATGTTTCTCTCCCCCTCTTTCTCCCTTCCTTCAACTCTCTCTAGAAATAAATATAAAAAATATTTTTAAAAATCAAAAAGGAAATAAAAAATAAAGTCTAAAAAATAACAACACAAAACATCAATGAACCAAGAACTAGAACTTTAAAAGATTTTTTAAAAGATTGATAAACCATAAACAAAAGCAAAGACAAAAATCACATGATCATATCAATAGATGCAGAAAAAGCATTTGATAAGGTACAGCACCCATTTATGATAAAAACACTTAGCAAAGTGGGAATAGAGGGAGCATTCCTCAACATAATAAAGGCCATGTATGACAGACCTACAGCCAACATCATACTCAACGGGCAAAAACTAAAATCTTTTCCACTAAGATCAGGAACAAGACAAGGCTGTCCACTTTCACCACTTCCATTCAATATAGTACTGGAAGTTTTAGCCACAGTGATCAGACAAGAAAAGAAAATAAAAGGCATCCAAATTGGAAAGGAGGAAACAAAACTGTCACTGTTTGCAGATGACATGATAGTGTACATAGGAA
>JAPYXV010001876.1:0-13680 GCA_028533065.1 Trachops cirrhosus | reverse complement strand
TTCTCTCCCTCCCCCCTCCTTCTCTCCCTCCCTTCCTTGCTTTTCTCCTTCCGTTGATTTTGAATCTAATGCAGGCCGTTTCCTTCTCTTTCAAACCATACATGCATGTGGGAAAAAAATCTATAATCATATCCATCAGGAATTTTTTTAAAATTCACATTTTCAAAAGTGACAATATAGGACACAATATTTAGCTAAGGAAGTTATTTTCTTATCATACACATATTATACTGGAATATATCACATGAGTTCTCTTCAAAGTATGACCCCAATCAATCTAGTTAAATCCAGTAACTTTCTTTTAAAAAAAGCATTACCTGCTGTACAAGAACTATTAGTGTCTGGCTGATTTTTAAAGATGTATTTTGTTTATTTTTATCCAGCTTAAATTTAAAACGCTGTGTCTCTAGCCCTGGCTGGGGTGGCTCAGCAGGTTGGAGTGGCATGCAGTAAACCAAGAGGTCATGGGTTCAATTCCCGGTCAGGGCACATGCCTAGGTCGTGGGTTTGATCCTCAGTCAGGTGTGTGAGAAGCAGCCGATGGATGTCTCTCTCCCTCTTCCGCTCCTGCCCTTCTCCCCTCTAAGCGTGTCCTTGAGTGAGAATAAATAAATAAATAGAAAAGGCTACATTGAAAGGTTTGTGCATTGATAAAATAATCAAACAGTCATCCTAGTTTAACTTCTGATTTAAAAAAAAAAGTGACAGATGCAGTCAGCCCTGATCCCGTTTTGTGTTTAGAATTTGAAGAAAACCGACAGCTCTCCCTGCAGCCGAGGGTCGTGGTCCTTCCCCTGCGGATGGGCTGAGGGAGGTGGTCCTGACCCCCTCCGCCACAACTGTTTAATGAGGGTCTTTGTTAGTTTTCAGGCCCCGCCCCCCACCCCCCCAAGGCGAGTAAGGGAACGTGGGGTTGCTTGCAGACACTGAGCTTTGGGGAAGGAGCAGTCCTTCTGCTTCGTGGGGTTTATGGTTTTACCCGACAAAGGAGGGGAGACGGAGAGAGACTGGAGGGAGGGACAGGGAACCGCCTTGGGTGCGTCCTCTCAAGTTCAGCACCGATCGTATGTAGGAGGCCAAACGACCGACCGGTGTCCCCCGTGTGTCCGCAGGGCCCCTCCTGAAGCACCCCCACCATCACAAGTCCCCTCCGGAAAGACACTAACCTGCTGGAAGAGGCGTGTGAGCGCGGGTGCCAGCCGGCCGCTGGGACGTGGGGACCCGCCTCGGGCTTGGAGAAGCACAGGCATTCCTCCCCGCGGCACCGCCCTCTCCCAGGGAACCTGTCTCCTTCGGCAGCGCGCAGGAAGCGAAGACGAAGCCCAGCTGCCCTCCGCGGGCTTCCTCTCCACGCACGCACGCGTCTGCTGGTCTCCACGGAACTGACACAGAGCTGGCGTTGTCCTGCGTTCCGCGCACGCGTGGCAAGATCTCAGCACCAACCCGTGCCTCCAGCGCACCCTCCACACACCAGGGAGCCTGCTGTGAATCAATGGAAGCGTTCTGTTAAATTATTGAGTGGGTTTCCAGAGCCAACGCAGGCGGTACGGTTGTCACGCCTTGTTTATTCCCACGTTGCCCGTGAGGATTTTTTCTTCCCGTGGGTTGTAACTGAAAATTGCAACCTGAAATGTACCCAGTTCGCGCGCATCGGAACGTGTTCCCCCTCTAAATGCTGTGCGCTTTCTGTCATACAGACACGGACGAGAGTGCACTCCGTCCGTTATGATGGATGAGCCACGTCGAAAGCAGGAGTGGCCCAGTGAAGGATCCTGGTGTCCAGAGTTCGCCCTGCAGGAGTGGAAGCGCTTTTCTGGGCCGCTTTCTCATTTTTCGCCCCATAACCCGAGTGATTTTCCGGGTGTGCTCTCTTATTTATGTTTCCCTTCCTTCTTGAAGACAGCTGCTGCTATGCTTTGCTCACGACCGCGCATGTGTAAAAATGGACTGACCCTCCTGCTGAATGTGACAGCGTCCCCATGACGGGCCGTGTCCTGGTCTCTGCTGAGACCCGTCTTGGGTCGGCGCCACGAGGCTCTCTGTGGCCTCCGTGGCAGGAACCGGGGTGGTGGCTTTCCTCGCAAGAGCACAGCTATCTCCCTCTCAGCAGCCCTTGCTTCTTCCAGCCTGCCCCACGTTCCACCTGGGGACTGTCCCAGGCTGCCAACCACCCCGTGACACAGGAGCTCATGTCATACATGGCATGTTTTCAGTGTATAGTGATGCCACGTATAGTGGGCCCCCTCCATCACAGAAATGTCCAGTTGCACCCTTGTTTCTTAAGGCGATGCCCACATATGGGGTTTGACATAAGCACATGTGTGTGCGTGCGTGTGTACACACACACACATGTGGGCATACACCACGGGCACCCTGAGGAGATTGTTCCAGCAGCTCCCTGGTGGTGGAGAAAGACACAGTTCTCCTGCAGGCCCAACGGACAGCACATTTTCCCCATCTGTGTCCATTCTATGAGAACAGAGCGGTTTATCAGACGGACACATTTAGAAGGCAAGCCTTCCTCGTTTCCTGGTCTACCCACCAGAAGCGAGGACATTTTCGGGGACGCTCTCATTAGGTTCTGGGGTAGGACTGGTCCTGGTTGGTGGCGGTGTCCCGGGGCGCGAGCAGGGCGCAGCCCCCATGCCGAGTCCCTGCTCCGAGCGCCCGCGGCCGGCGTCTCCTAGCAGGTGCGACACGCAGCAGGGAGAGGCGTGTCCACGGGCCCGGCCCTGTGGTCCTCAGGAAGCAGCCCAGGAGCTGGCGGCCTGAGAGCAGACAGAGAACCACGCCCTGCGTGTTCAGGTCCACCCAGGGCGCATCGCGTGGCGGTGGTCTGCCTCCCTGCAGGGGCAACACGCCAGGAAGCTTCAGAACGGCAGCTGGTGCCGGTTCTGAACCGAACGTGCTCTGGTGTGTGCTTGTCGCAAGGGGTGCGAAGTCCGCTGGTCCGAGAATGACCCATTTTCACTGCGGAGAGCAGGACGGGCCTTCCTTTAAATGCCCCCCCCCACCCCCTCTTCAGTCCACAGCACAGAGGCGCCTCTGAAACGACAGTTCATTCTGCCGCCAGGACCAGCATCCGAACTTCTAACTCCTAGGATTTCGGAGATGGAGAGGTGTGCCAATCACCTTTCCAAGGTCATCTTTCCCCGTAATTGGTCGTGAACAAATCCCAGAATTTGTGCCTGCAAGTTTTTGTATACTTGTATAATTTACAAGGCAGGCGTGGATACATGGATACAAAATATTATTATGACAGACGTTTAATTTTATAAAATTTAATTATGTTTCTTTTGTCTGGGTAATAGACACTGAGCAAATATGTGTTTAGTTCTAATGACGGTTTGAAGCTTTTATCTTCCTTAGGAAATCTCAAGCTCTTCTTACCAGCATCTAATCTTGCTGTAATAGACAACAATTTAAATTATATTACTGTTACTGGAAGAAAATGCTATTCATTACACAACAAAAGAAACATAAGCTTCTTTCATGAATTTCAGGAGTCATCAGTAGTATTCCAATGAGAAAAAAACTTAATGGCAGTGCTTTGAATTACAAAAATTTGGGTGCCCCCGTGAAGGGATGAAATCTATGTTTTTATAAAAACATAGTTTTCATGGCTAAATCTCTAATACATTTTATTGAAATTAGATGCATTTCTCATATGAAAAAATACAGGGTGGGGCAACAATAGGTTTACAGCTCGTTGGGAAATGATACAAGAATGAACTTGGTTTGGGGTCCTCACAACTGCAAACCTACTTTTGCCACCCCGTATCTTCAGGAATGGCCTTTGCTCTTTAAAGAAATCAAGCCCATCAAACCACCAACGTGCCAAATACGGGGGCTGACGTGACCCACGGGGCAGCTGTGGGTGGGCTTTTCACCGACAACCCTCAGCGTTTTACAGCGGATCCACCTGCCCGTCCCTCTCTTCCAAAGTACGGCCAGGTGAAACGATTTTCCTAATTGAATGCCCGCTCTTTCTAGTCCTTCACAGTTTTCATGTGGTACGTTAGTACATTAGAGACAACACAGTAAGGACGGGTCCCATTTTCCAATGCTTGCCCAAGAGAATTCAGTTTACCGGGGCATCTGCATCCCAGACAGGTAACAGCACCCACAACCGAGTCTCCAGGGAGGGTTCTTACCATGGGTCTGCTGACGTGTAGCGGGGGCTGATTGGTATCCATTGCAGGGATAGTGCCGTGGGTTGTGGGGACGATCCTGGACACTGTAGGGATGGCATTGGGGGGATGGTGTTATGCATTGTGAGGTGGTAAGCACCACCCCTGGTCTCTGCCCACCAGAGCCAGGAAGCACATCCCCCAAGGTGTGACAACCGAAAAACCTCCAGACATTGCCAACACCTCCCCCCGCTGTGGGGCGATACGGTCACCCCTGGTTTGCAGCCTCTGCATGGTAGCGGCGAGAAGAGCATTTGCCCTGTAGGAGGACTCCTGGGCAGGGGGTACAGCCGGGAGCTTATTACTTGGGACTTCAGAGCCCCAAATTATGTCTTTTCTGTCCACCAACAAACCTGCCTAATAGGTTGCATTTGCACCACACAAGTGCCACCAGGAACGTTGTACGTACCTGTCACGGTCACCTGTGGGAATGACCGGCTGGTCCCCACCCTTCCTCACCCCTGTGCACAGACTCCCTGCCACGACCCCAGGCGTCTGTCCGTCTTCTCGCAGACTCTCGCGTGGAGACCGCGATGCACACGCTACATGTCTAGTGCATGTGCTTTAAAATTCGTGGGAACACCGAGGGGGGCAGAGAGGTGGGGTGTCTCCCCTGTTGCCTGGCAGGCTGGGTTTGGTGCCCCTCCGGAAGACTCTGGCAAGGGAGACACGTGATTAACAGAGGTCCATATGTAAGGTAACTATTTTTATTTACTTCATTCTATGACAGAGCTCAGATAACAAACGGCTACATTCGCATCCCCGTGGTCTGTGGACATCACGTCCGTTCTAGGGGCCACTGAAAGTCCATATTTATTTATGTATGTGATAAAAATTTGATTTCTGTGTGTGTATTGACATGTTATTTAGAGACGTAATCTTGTAAAAAAAATTGTAAAAAAAACAAAAATGTATTGTACATAGCCTGAGATTCTGCGACTCATTATTTTCACGGTAGCGTTTGCACATACTGATTCAGTAATAAAGTGTCCTGAAGCCTGCCCACTGGACTTGGCTCATTTTTTGGCCTAAAAAACACAAAACACGTATGTTTCATTTAAGAAGGAAGAGGAGCCATTTGCTGGGCTGCCAGGGGGATTCCAGCAGCCTGACTTTCCCGGCAGGGTGAGCGGCCGGGCCCCGGAGGCCTGGGAAACGTCGGAAGACACACCTCGCTCTGCGGAAAGGGTGCTGAACTCTGACCAAACGGACCTCAGGCTGCCGAAACCACATCTGTGACTCTCGACTCTCGGTGCTGATGGATTGGTGGTGGTTTTGTATCCATAGTTTGCAACCTCAAGTTCCCGACCCCAACCCGGGGCTGTATCCATAAAATGCTACAATTCAGCAGTGCTCGCCGGCAGCCACCTGTGAGGGCTGCATCTGTTTCTGCAACGCTGCACCGTCTGCTGAGGGCTTCAGTGTGCGAGAGGCAAAATGAGCAGGAAACCAGCCTCTGCCTCCCTGGCGTTCATTCTGGTCTCACCGGGTTCACACACTCATACAGTTCGCACATCTGTGTGTGTGTTTCTGTGCCGTTTTTATCGCGTGTGCATGCTGCTGAGTGTGAGCAGACCATTTAAGAGACACGCAATCCCTTAAAGGCGTTTTAAAGACGTGTTGCATATTTTTGCACATTGCCCGCAGGTGGGTGCATTTGTTTTAGGCTGGTTTTAACCTTAATGTTACAGAAGCGATCGAATCAATATGCAGTCGATACTTATTCTCTCAGGGGATAATTTTCCATAGGACCGATGCATGCCTCACGAGTCTGCCTAGAGAAATCTGTCTTGTCCAACGAGATGCACTTTATGTGTTAAGGAAAGTCAGTGGGATTGAAAAGTCACTTCTGCAGCGGAGAGAAGTGCCAGTGCAATTTTATGTTGGGAACTGGATTACAGGAAGAAAGCAAGAACAGAAAATTCATCACTGCTAAGAAAGCAGGAAAGTGATTTGGAGTCTCAGATGGATGTGACACTTCCAGATCGACTCTTGAACCTTTGCCTCTGATGATTGGCCTGACCCTGGGTCAGACACTGTGGAAACTGGCTGCCTCTCGGGGCCCAGGGGAGCTCTTAGGAGGAGCAGTGACTTCAGCCTCCTGCAGATGGGGGTGGGGCTGTAAAGAGTCCCCAGATAATTCGAATATGTGCGAACCAGTCCTCCAGACCGGGAAGAGATACGGGAAGAGAGCACATTCCTGCTTGCAGACCCGAAGGGGTTAAAAGTCGCATAGAAGCCACCCCGTTTCATTGCACCCCAGTGAACTGCAGCTCCTTCCCCCCACCACGTGTCTGAGTAAATTATACATCGAGACACAGGTGTGGGTTTGAGTGTGCCTGCAATGCACGGAGGCACAGTGTGAATGCAGTTCATAGCCGAAGTTCATCTGGGAGGCATATCTGAATGCAGGCATATTGTGAAGATGAGGGTTGGTGGAAAAGAAAAGGGTTTTTATTTATTATTTAAATATTGCACAATTTGGGGGAGTGGGAGACTCCCTGACTCGGGGCCAGTCTCTCTCCCAAAACATGGAAAAAACCATCCGTTCCCAAAAAAGACGGAAACCTGAAACCGTGCCCAGAAACCCTGCTCCATCCGCATCTGTGCCTCAGAGCGTGAGCCTGCTGGGTGGACGGCTCTCCAGTTTTAGGCTCCCTGGAGGCTGCGTGTGGGGCTGCTACGCCGTGGTGTCCTGTGCTGGGGTCCTGGGGCTGCTGCTGGCCGCTGCTGACCACTGCAGCTGGCCGTGCGTACGGGGGTCTACTGTGCCAGCCGCAGGGCCCAGGGCCCGCTGCCCAGTCACGCGGCGTCCAGGCCCTGCCGGTCCACAAGCCCTCTGCCCTGCACGCCTGGGCTGTAGCTCCCAGACCAACAGAGGGGCGAGTGTCCGCCTTCCCTCTGCTGAACTCCCTGGATGCAGATTTCTGTGCACTCCAGAACGGTTCAGCTTCCCTAGCCAATCCCGTCCTTTTCCCCGGCTACACTGGCAGGCCTTACTCCAGTGTGACACCTCCCCCGGCCACCACGTGGACCTTTAAGGTAGACTTGACTGCACCGTCTGGTTCCCACTTGAATCAGGGTCTGGAAGAGGGTAGGAGGGCTTTTCCCACTTGTCCATCGCTGTCTATAGCCTCACGCACACTGCCTGCAGACTGCCTGCAAGGCTTCCTCTGCCACCTCTTCGCACGGGTGGAGGGAAAGCTGTCATCACGCACTTCATCCCTGTGGGCTCTGGCATTTCCAGGGACCCCTCCCTCGGTCTGCACACCCCACCGGTATCACTAGGAAAACCATTTCATTTCACATCTAGTGTCACGTACGCTGGCCTGGTCAGACCTCACCTAGGCACAGCCCGAGCACCGTCTCCCTTCCCAGGATAGGGGGGCAGGCGACCAGCACCCTCCCCTGCCCCCACCCGTGGTCCTGGTGGAAAGCAACAATCAACAGCAGCAACCTCTTTGAAAGAACTGGAACCACAGGAGTCCGGGAAGTCAGAGCAATTGATCAGCCCTGTCACCTCCTGTGACACAGACTGGGGCAGGTTGTGTCAGGAAGAATAAAGCAGTAGTGACGCCCGTCTTTGGAATCGGAGGTGGAGACTGAGAGTAACAAGCATTCTCTTCAACTATTCGCAAGGCTGCCGTGTGAAGAAAGAGCTGACTCACGATGACAGCTCTTCAAATCCAAATGGGGAGCACAGTGGGGATTTCAGGAAGGAGCCCTGCTCGTAATAAATGCAAACTGCCCTTTGGTAAACCTCACAGCACCCCATGTGCCACAGCGGTGCGGTAACAGTGAACTAAGCAGCCCCCAACACGAACAGCCGATGGCTACATCACGCTATTAAAACCCTGACTCATTTTCACCGCACCAGCTGGTCCCCCTGTCTCATCACCAACCCAAACCCCTGCCCTGCGCCGGGAGCCAGGGCCGAGTCTGGGAAAGGGACAGGGAGACGAGTAGGCTGTTGCAGTTCTGAACCTAACTTGTCCACGAAAGCCTGCACTGCATTCAGGCAGCATGCTCGCCACCTCAGTTCTCGTACCCAGACACCTGAACCCGAGAAGCACCTTTCACGTCGATGTACATTCCTGGGGGGTATGGATTGGACAGGTTCCACGTTTCCCACGAAGATCAGAACGAGACCACTAACCTCTCTGGGCCGTGTTCCCTGGAAACCAGGCTTGCTGCCCACGAAATCCTTTGCATGCTGCCTTGTTCTGTTACCAGAAACTTTTTCATCTAAAACAGGAATAGTGCTTCCACAGAGACACGGAGCACTGCATAATTTATCCTTCATTTAATTGCATATATTTTATTTCTGTGTTTAAAGGATTTTATTTATTTATTTATTTTTAGAGAGAGGGGAAGGGAGGAAGAGAGAAACATCAATGTGTAGTTGACTCTTCCACGCCCCCTGCTGGGGACCCGGCCCGCAATCCAGGCATGTGCCCTGACTGGGAATTGAACCAGCGACCCTTTGGTTTGCAGGCCGGCACTCAGTCCACTGAGCCACACCAGCCAGGGATAAGTGCATGCGTTTTACTAAAATAGAAGCACTGAGAATGTTGTATTCTTAAGGCCACACCCATGAGGACATACCCATTGTTGCCTAACTCTGAAAATGGCAAGGATATGTTTTCCTGGTGCATAAAGAACTGGGCAATTCCTACAGGAGAACTTGTCCTGCTACATCGGCAGGTTTTGTCTGTGGTCTGCCTGCTGGAGTGCTGAAGTCAGCTGCAGGCCTCCTGGGGAGACGGCGGGGGATGGGCTGCGCTGAGTGGTTTGCACACCTGGCAGAGATGAAGGTGAGCTCATTCACGCTCAACCCAGCACCCTCGGCGCTGGCCTGCACGCCAGCTCACTGGGTGTTTTCTCACACAAGTCACTGCAGCAATGAGATCGGTGTTCCTGGTTTTGGATCCCGGAGCCGTAAATCTCCAGCGAGCTGGAAAGGCGTTGTGTGGACGTTTCATGAGAGCCCGGCGTTTCTGGGTCTGTTTGCTCCATCAGACATCTGTGTGCAGCAGCTCCCAAGGACCCCGCCGGGTGTTACAAGTCACACCAGGCCAGCTTCCTGCTGGACAGCTCAGCACAGCAACAGCCTCCTGTTAAATAAACATCCTGCAAACCCGTCAGTGAATTCAAGCGTGCACGTCATTTTCCTTTCCATTGCATCAAGCCGTCTCTGTTTTCTATCACTGATACCTTTGGTTAAAAATGCCTTTTTGGAAGCGTTTTCGATGGATTGTCGATGTTTACATTAATATAAATTCTATCAGCTTACTTAGCTTCGGATTGTAAGAATGTCTTGAAACTCTTTTAAACCAGTGAAACTTTTCTTTAGCAACAATTCCAAAGGACAGAAAAAAAAAGGGATTCGCCCTTAATTTGAGAGATTATATCCAAATAAGAAAATCTTAGTGAAAGAGAATGGTGCTCCTAAACTAAACAAACAAAACAAAATTTTGATTTGTCATCTCGACACTTCCAAAACCTTTGAAGAGGCTCATTAAGGAGTTCTGTAACACTTGGGTGACATTTCCTCTCAGACAAACCCCTTGTCTTTTTGAATTCAGGAGAAGTTACGGAATAAGGTGGCTTTATTTCCAAACAGGCCACCTTCTTGATTCAACCTCTACAGCAACGAATGTACATAAAAATATGTGTCAGCTGCTGAATTTCAAATGACACCCAAAAGCATCTTGTTCGAG
Organism: Trachops cirrhosus; assembly: GCA_028533065.1. NCBI lineage: Eukaryota > Metazoa > Chordata > Mammalia > Chiroptera > Phyllostomidae > Trachops > Trachops cirrhosus. The sequence goes on along the minus strand of JAPYXV010001876.1, from coordinate 3,770 downwards.
CCTGTTTCCTAGCTCCAGCCATCTGAATGCACCCGGTTCTCAGCTTTTTGAAATGCTTTCTGGTGCATATTTTCTTCTCGGAGTTTCCTCATTTTCTGCAGCCTTGGTCTGAAGCCAATCGCCACCCCCCCACCCCCGCACACCAACCCGAGAGGAGGCACACCGAAAACCTTGGAGGATCAAGATCAAGTTCGGGGCCTTGAGTAGCCAAGTAGAACTCAGTTCATAGCAGAAATACTGGTCTTGAAAGCAAAGCATTTTTCCCCCAAGAAATTAGCCCTTGAGAATGTATTTTTTTAAATTTCTAATTTTTGCATTTAAGTTTGAAGAGGCAAATCCCCGCCTCGAAGACAAACATTCAGGTTATTTATATCCCTCACCCTGGAGGGAGAGACAGCCCAATCAGGCCAACACCTCCCCCTCGAAGGGAGCCTTGTAACAGCACGAGGGGGATGGAGGGACGTTGCCTCACCTCACCTGCTGGTGGGCAGGTGGCGGTCTTTATCAGGAAGCAGGTGAATCTGCAAGAGAGATTCAGGCATCCTTTCCCCATCTGGAGCTCTTGCCGGAAGCAATCATTTCTTCCAAAAGGAAATGTGTGTGTAGGAAATGTTTGCGAAGAGATGGCGGGGGTGGAGGCGTGGAGACATCTTCCGATGCTCCGGGGGCCCCGTGGAGTGTGGGGGCCCCAGGGTCCAGACGGCCCCCGTCAGTCAGCTACCGTGAACGGGGTCACCTCGTGGAAGCACAGACTTTCCCGAGAGACAGGAGCGGACCAGCCACCTGCAGAAGTGTGGGACTTCAGCTCGGCACCGAGGGGGCTCGGGGGCTAAGCCGCAGCCAGATCCAGAGGGAGAAGGAACAGTTCGGCTGTGCCTGCAGCTCTGACTGCACCTTGCGGACCTCTAACTGACAGAAGGAACAAAGGCCTTCAGCTCAGAAAAGTTAGTTTTCTCACGGCAAAATAGGGATTAAAATACACAAACTTTACCGTTGCTGCTAGGAATTATGTAATTATAAAGCAGATGACCTATAGCGAAGTGTTAACTAAGTTGTAGTGAACGTTACGACTATAATTGTGTTTGTTAGATAAATAAACATGTCGTGCAGGTTATTTTTTTAAGTGGCAGATTTTTGTTCAAAGGTTTTGTTTATTTATTTTTAGGGGGGGAGGGAGGAAGAGAGGGCAAGAGACGTCGATGTGAGACGGAAACACCCATTGGTTGCCTCTCGTATGTGTGCTCAGTGGGGACAGAACCCGCAACCCAGGCAAGTGCCCTAGCCAGGAATCGAACCGGCAACCTTTTGCTTTTCAGGACGATGCCCAACCGACGGAGCCACATGGGTCAGGGGGGTCATGCAGGTTATAATTTACTGTGATCCCTGCGTCTGATTTGGATGAGAAGAGTCTGTCTCCATCATCTTCCCCTAGGAGTATACACCCACGACTCCACTAAAGCACAAGAAAACAAATAGCAGCCTCATCCATTCCGAGAAACCAGATTTACAGACTATTTTGTGATGGCAGCGGGAAGATCAGGACAAAGCCATCCTAAGAAAGCGGTGGAATCAAGGAACATACCCAGGTCCAACAGCAAAGCCATTCATATTATATAATTATTGTTTTGATCAACAGTTTTCTTGTTTCTCGAGGCATAATCTAATACACTGTCTCTAAGTTTTGCAACACGTCTTCCCGCCAGTTCCCTTCCTACCATGTCTTCCTCGTCCAGCTTTGACTACCAATTAATATCGTCTACGAACACACGCGTTTTAGCTCTTCTGTGCCGCCAGTGTGGTTTATTGATCGTCGGGGAGAAACGCGGACAGTGGGATGTGGTTTCGCTGCCCACCGAGCACACCCCAGGCTGGTCTGGCCGGGCTCTGGCGGCAACGTCCCTGCTTGGAGACCGCGATGCCGAGCATGCGGAAGTGAAAGGCGAGGACCCCTCTCTGGGTGTGGAGCCGCTGGGGTCACTGCGTGTTGCCAAGGAGACGAGGCCCCGGGCAGAGTCTCAGCTTCCCAGGGGTTTGGACACCAGCCCTCCTCGCCATAAAATGGGACTTTCTCCCTGAACGTAACACACTGTGGGAACAGTACGCGAGAGCCTGGACTTCTTTCCTTTCCTCGTTTGCAAACGTCGCTTACTGCAGCTGTCCGGCTCTGTCTCACATCATCAAGGAGGAATCGGGGTGGTGGGCAGAGAGGTCTGGCACGCAACGCGTATTTTCCAAACGCACGCTGCTTTGCGAAACCGAAGCCTAGCCGCTGTTCACCCCGACTCCATGAGAACCCACGTGGGTGCGTCACCCATGTCACGCTGCAGGCGAGACGCCCACCAGCAGTACCCCCGGTGCAGGGCCGAGCTGAGCTGAGCCCTACCGGGCATGACTCCCCCTCAGTATCCCTCTGCGGGGAGGGGCCAGGCCCCCAGGCCTGCCTTTCCTGCTCATTGCAATTCCCACCGAAATTGAGGCGGGGAGGCCGCCGTGCATCGTGGGGTCCTGGACGGGGAGGAACTCACGTTTCAGTGCATGCTGCGGGCCAGTCGTGAGACTGGAGACTTCCACGCAGGACTGCACTGAAGCCCCGTGGCACGAACACGGCGTTCTTAGCAGTTTTTCTGACACGACAAGAAGTGGAGATTCGGGAGTTAGTTGTCTCACCTTTAAAAGGCGTGCGTGTGGTGCATCCAACTTCGTGATGGGCTGTAGTATCTCTGCGAGGCCTGCCGCTGCTGCTCCTCATGGCTGCCGCTCCCAAGTCGGTGCCTCTGCTTTCCCAGCCGCTCTCTGTCCTCCAGTCCCTGCCTCTCCCCTCCCCAGCTGCTGGGAGTGCTCCACACTCTGTGCCTCTCCCCTCCCCCAGCCACTTCCTGGACTCCGCCCTCCATGCTTTCCCCTCCCCCAGCTGCTCCCTGTATTCCACAGTCTCTGCTTCTCCACTCCCCCAGCTGCTCCTGTTACTCCACAGTCCATGCTTTCCCCTCCCCCAGCTGCCCCCTGTCCTCCATACTCCATGCTTCTCCCTTCGCCCAGCTGCTCCCTGTCCTTCATACTCCATGCTTTCCCCTTCCCCAGCTGCTCCCTGTACTTCACAGTCACCAATAGAAATTAACATCAGGCCCTGGCTGGTGTGGCTCAGTGGATTGAGTTTTGACCTGTGAGCCAAAGGGTTGCAGGTTCGATGCCCGGTTGGGGTACAGGCCTGGGTTGCAGGCCAGATCCCCAGTGAGGGGCACATGGCAGGCAACCACACATGGATACTTCTCTCTATCTCCCTCCCCAACCCCCTCTCTAAAAATAAATAACATACTTTAAAAAACATTAAAATACATAAGTAAAAGTTCTAAATTTTATCAATTATTTGGCAATGTAACTGACGGTCTTAAAAAATAAAAAGATTATAATTTTTTAAATAGACACAGATGATGGGTAACAGACCAGTAAAACACAATTAATTTCCATATATTTAAAACATTATATTTAATTTTAATATTTTAAATACAACAAAACAAGCATGATATGAACATACCAAACATACTGTATACAAGTTGAATGTAAACCATTTGGCGATGATTTATTGTTTAATTAGAGTTTATATACACAAAGGGTTTTGAGGTAACTGAGCAAATCCCAATGATGAATTTCCACAGATGCATTTCCATCCGAGATAATATACATTTCATTCCTTGGAGTCCATGACTAATGCTCGGCACCCGAGTCATCTTTCACAGTCATGTTCTGCATTTAAATGGAAAGTAGGAGTA
>JAPYXV010001875.1:0-13681 GCA_028533065.1 Trachops cirrhosus | reverse complement strand
GAAAGGAAAGGAAAGGAAAGGAAAGGAAAGGAAAGGAAAGGAAAGGAAAGGAAAGGAAAGGAAAGGAAAGGAAAGGAAAGGAAAGGAAAGGAAAGGAAAGGAAAGGAAAGGAAAGGAAAGGAAAGGAAAGGAAAGGAAAGGAAAGGAAAGGAAAGGAAAGGAAAGGAAAGGGGTACCAGATTAACAAGGGAAATAAACTTGCAGCACCATATATCAGTGGGAGAAACCTAAATGAAGAGTAACTGAAAGCAGTGGCTTAGAACTTCAGCTTACATAGCATTTTTAGCCAAAAACAATGAATTTCTAGAGAACTGACAGGACAAAGGAAAGCCATTTTAGGCTTCCAAGGATGGAAGACTTTGGGAAGGTAAATATATGGGGGGAAACTAATGAAGTAAGCTATGTTTACAGATTCCTCTGATGTCTCTGAGCTAATATGATTCTATCTCCAGTAAAAGAATTTATACTATGATTTTAGGCCAAAAAAAAGGTGGGGGGAGTATTTCCTACATTTTCTGCTTCTTAAGTGTTTTCGGCTCAAGATAATTTTCCTCTCAAAGAGGCATGTTTTGGTTCACAGGCCAGCACTCAACCACTGAGCCATACCAGCCAGGGCTCAAAGAGGCCTATCTTTAGAATGATGTATTCTCGTTTCCTTCACAGGACAGGGGACAGCAAAGAAAGGGTAGAGGTTAAAGGTTTCATTCTGACAAAATTGAATACATTTTGTTTTACACAAAACTCACTGCCCTGTTTCTTTGTTTTTCATTTTATCTAAACTGATGAAAATTTCCTATCACCAATCCCTGAATGTGCATGTGAGGAATATTTGAGGAGTATTCCTCGGAAGTCCTTTTTCACTCTAAAATTTTGTGCTCCTCATCCTGTTGCTTCTATTTCCATGACTCCTCCCAGAATCCCAGCAGTTGAAAAGGAGACTGGAGTAAAAAACAGGATTAAATACCACACAGAATGCTCTGTGCAGATAAAAACTTGACGTACAAAAAATAAAATAAAATAAGGCCTTATATCCTGTGCCAGGTGATCCAGGAACTCACCGGACCTGAGGTTCCATCTGTTTTCTGTATCCAGGGTCTGCCTGGACTGGGATGTTCCTATGCAGATGGGAAAAAAGCCAGAGTGACAGCTCTGTGACACCCTGCACCAGAAGTGATTTTGCAAGAGCTACCCAGTTTGTTTTTACTTCATGAGGCTGCCTGCAAATTGAGGTTTCTCTTTGCATTAGTATTTATTTATTAAAGTGAAATTATCATATCTTCCTCATTTTTTCTTGCTAGGACTAGAGCTCAAAGTTACATTAAACTGCCTTCACTTCATGCTGTTCTCCAGGTATCTGGGCTCATCAGAACTCATATATTTCTCTGAGAATTATTAGTTCACTCTTCCTACCATGTTCCCAAGCAGAGGGAGAGTGAGAATTCTGTGCCCCCCCCCCCACACATAAAAAGCCATTTTCTCGGGCTTCCGGTCAAAATGGAGACATAGGTAGACATGCCTCACCTCATTACACAACTTAAAAATGAAAACACGCAGAACTGCCAAAAATCACCCAGAAAAACACCCAGAACTGTATAGGAGCCCAACAACAGAGGATTTAAAGGAGCCATATTCATCCAGATGGATAGGAGGGGTGGAGAGGACTTGGTGTGGCAGCAGCGAGCTTGGGACAAAGAGGCAACAGTGGCCAGTGGAGCAGGCAGCCCCACATTCTCATGTGTTGGATAAAAATCAGGGAGACACCTTGTAAGTAAGTGAGCCCAGCCCCAGGCCAGACTGTGCAGCCCAGGGCTCCAATGCAGGGAAAAAGAAAGCCTCATAACTTCTGGCTGTAAACCCAGTGGGGGTTGGGATGGTGGAAGACACTGCCAGAGAGCCTGGAAGTAGACAAACCCACCCACCCTGGGAACCATAAGCAGGACAGTAGCTGAAGGGACACCATTCGCACACGGGAAGTGGGTGAAGTGAATGGAAATAAGGCAAGGACCGGGCAAGTCCCTAGAAGTCAGCCAGGAGTGGCATTGCCACCTTTTTGACCCCTCCCACACACACAGAGCCACAGTTGCCCTGCCCTGGTGAATACCCAAGGCTCTGCCCCATATGACTTAACAGGTGCACTAAAATGGAATCAAAGAGGCTCTACCTAATACATAGACACAGGGTGGCTGCTAAAATCAGGAGACAAAGAAATATGGCCCACATGAAGGAATAGAACAGAACCCCAGAAAAAGAACTAAGTGATGCAGAGATAACTAACCTGTCAGATGCAGAGTTCAAAACACTTGTGGTCAGCATGCTCAAAGTTCTCATTGAATATGGCAAAAGTGTAAGGGAAAAAATGAAAGCTCTACTGAGGGAAATAAAGAAAAATCCACAGGAAACCAACAGTAAAGGGAAGGAAGCCATGCTTCAAATCAATGATTTGGAACATAAAGAAGAAATAAATATTCAACCAAAACAAAATGAATTCAAAAAAATGAGGAGGGTTTAAGAAGACTCTGGGACAACACCGAAAGGGTCAACATCCAATGCCAGAGGGAAAAGAGGAGGATCAAGAAATTGAAAACTTATTTGAAGAAATAATGAAAGAAAACTTCTCAAATTTGGCAAAGGAAATAGACATACAAATCCAGGAAGCACAGAGAGACTCAAACAAGTTGGACCCAAAGAGGTCCACATGAAGACACATCATAATTAAAATGTCAAAGATTAAAGATAAAGAGAGAATCTTAAAAACAGCAAGAGAAAGGCAAAGAATTACCTACAAAGGAGTTCCCATAAGACTATCAGCTGATTTCTCAGAAAAAAGTTTGCAGGCAAGAAGGGATTGGCAGGAATTATTCAAAGTGATGAAAAGGAAGGACCTACAATCAAGATTGCTCTATCCAGCAAAGCTATCATTTAGAATGGAAGGGCAGATAAAGTGCTTCCCAGACAAGGAAAGCTAAAGGAGTTCATCATCACCGAATTCTTATTACATGAAATGTTAAAAGGACTTATTTAGGAAAAAAAGATCAAAACTGTGAACATTAAAATGACAACCAACACAACTATCAACAACTGAATCTAAAAAACAAAAACAAACAAAGCGAACAACTAGAACAGGAATAGAATCATAGATATGGAGATCATTTGGAGGGTTATCAGCTGGGAAGGAGAAGGGGGAGAATGGTGGAAAAGTTATAGGGATTTAGAGGCATCATTGGTTAGATACATAATAGACAGGGGGATGTTAAGAACAGTAAAGGCCATGGAGAAGCCAAAGAAATCACATGCATAACCCATAGACATAAACTAAGGGTGGGGGAGTGGTTGCTGGAGGGAATGGGCATACCTGAAGGATGGGGGCAAAGGGGGGAAAATTGGGACAACTATAATGGCACAATCAATAAAATATACTTTTTTAAAAAGAAAAGCCATTCTCCCTTTTCAAGCCAACAGTGACATGTCCTAGATTGTTCTAAAAGGAGCAGCTCCACGCAAACATATAAGAACAGATGACTCAAAGACTCGCTGACAACTGCACATAATGACAACTGCCGAGGCGGAACATCTGTATTCTGAGTCACTCCATTTTTCTAGAAAGGAGGTCATTAGCCCTCCTGCTGCATAAATCTTTTTGGCCTTCAAGCAGGCTCCAGAACTCGTTCACGGTGTGCTATGTCTTGAGACTGCAGCTGACCCCCTCTCTACTCTCATACAAACTCAACATATTTTGAAGTCATCTTAATTATCAATGACTATGCAAAAGCAATGTGTGTGTGTGTTTGGCAGGGAGAAGGAAGTAAATAACCTTAAAAATCCCATTAATGTTTTCTGTTTCTCTTGTGCCTAGAATGATACAAATTTAGAGATACTGCCTTTTGTGGGAAAACATCCTAGGAAAAAGTGAAAAGGGAAGCAGATATTTTTTTTCTAGAAAACTGTAAAAACAGTTATTCCAAAGGAGCTGGTTGAGGCTTTTTGATTAATGAGTAACGAAAAGATGCTGACAAAAGAAAAGTGGGGCATTGATGAATGAAATTGAAAGTTAAGGCAGCTTTTGCATCTCGGCCACCAACATACCATCCAGACTGAGGAAGATCCAGAAACTTCGGAGCCACTTGAGCCATGGCCATGGCCGCTTGGGAAAGTACAGGAAGCACCTGGGAGGCCGATGTAATGCTGGTGGCTTGCATCATCACAGGATCAACTTTGACAAATATCGCCCAGGTGACTTTGGGAAAGTTGGTATGAGGCATTTCCACTTAAAGAGGAACCAGAGCTTCTACCCCACTGTCAACCTGGATAAACTGTGGACCTTGGTCAGTGAGCAGACATAGGTAAACACTGTCAAAAACAAGACCGGAGTGGCTCCCATCACTGATGTGGTGTGATCGGGCTACTACAAAGTTCTGGGGAAGAGAAAGCTCCCAAAGTAGCCTCTCATTGTGAAGACCACATTCTTCAGCAGAAGAGCTGAGAAGATTAAGAATGTTGGTGAGGCTTGTGTGCTGGTAGCCTGAAGCCACAAGGAGGGAAATTCATTAAAAAGAGCTTTTGTCTCCTGGTCCGAGTTTAGGTTCTTTGGCACCTCTACCTGTGTGTCAGAAACCTGCAGGTTCTAGGAGTTAAAGGTATGAGGACCTGGGCTCCTCTGCCAACTCCCCTGAGAAAGAAAGTGTGCAAGAGTTAGCACCAACACTTAAAAGCCTTGGTCTGTTACCTGACTTGAACTTCTCATTTATACAGTGAAAATGATAGCTGTTGGTGATATGTGTAGATAAATATAAAACAGTTGAAAGGCCAAAAAAAAAAAAGAAGTTAAGGCAGAGCCAAGTTCCCCAACGTGTTTTTAGGAGTTGCTGTTTCTTCTTGTGTAACTCCTATGGAGAAATTTCATTGTTTATATGGAGACATGTAAACATATCTGCTAACTTAACAAAACACAGGTTTTCATTCCTCACCTTTCCCTCCCCAGCAGCCATGGCAAATAGTCTGACATTTGGGCTCACAGCCTTGGTGTTGATCAGAGATTCAAATTCAGCCATTCATAGCTGTGTGTCTTAGGAGAAGCTTCCTGTCCTAAGTCCCAGTTTCTGCACCTGTGTGATGAGGATAACAGTCTGCCAATCTGTGTCAAAAGGCAGTTGTAAGTGATCATGAAATAATGCAGGTAACCGGCACAGTACAGCTCCTGGCACGCAAAAGGTGCTTAGTGGCTGTTGTTGTAGAATGGGCTGGCAGTTTATTGTTGTCAATTTGTCTAAATAAAAACTCACACTTAGGAACACCTGGTACAGGATAAAACTGAAGCTCTCTGGATAGGGGCACCAAAACCTCAAACTCTAAAGTGAAGGCAACATCACGTGAAATTCTTGTACAGGATAGCTTTGGGCAGAGGAATGCAATGAAACCTGGAAAACTGAAGATGGCAGAAATACCCACTTTGAAAACTTAGACACATTCAAGTGTCTGAGAAACAAGGATGGCATATTGAGGTCAGGGGTCCTTGAACTGGCTGGTGGTCCTACCTGGTGATTTCAGAAATTCAAGTGGTCTGTCCTGAGTCTGATTTTGCCCAAGTGTGTCCTCAGAGGAACTCTTGAGAATGTAATCATTTCTACTATTTTGCCTGAGGGTGGGGATGGGAGAGAAGGGAGTGTCTGGAAAGGAATTTTAGAAGGACCGAGGACAGGACTGCAGTAGGAGAAACGCCGCTCAGGAAGTGTACAGAGGTATTCCTTATTCACACTTCCTCTCACCGTCCCCTCCAATAATGTCCCCCCAGATGGCATGGACTAGGGCACTGGACATCCTTCAAACTCAACCAGAAATTATCTCAGTCTAACACAACATAATGAAACTGCTTCCTTTTATTTTTACTTACTTTTATTAGCTGGTACTAGGATTCATCTTGCATAAGATCTATCTTTGTTGGGAAAACACCCGGGTCAGACCATTTGGGGAAGGGGAATACCTGTGGGGTCATGGCTGTTGGCTGGTATCATGGCTTCTGCAAAATCACTGTGGGTGGGATGAGATGCATATGACACTCCTGAAGTAGAAGAGGAAGAAGAACCAGAGGGGAGAAACAGAGAAGAAAGAAGAGTCAGTGGAATGATAGGTGGCTGTGTAGTGACAGAGGAGATAGCTCCTCAAATTCTCACCAAAACTGCTAAACCCATGAAGGCTTAGGAGTGGCTTTGTGTCTGAATTGATAGGTTACAAAACAGAATATACATACAGAAGTAGGAGCTAGAGAACAATGCAATAAAAAATCTACTAAAGGGTCAAAATGTCAAAAGCAGATATGGAAAGGTGACAATAAAACTGAGAGAAGATGCAAAGGTAAGCAAGTGGCCTGCCGAGCACAGGAAAGTGCCTGTGCTCATGCACGCATGCAGCATGTACACCCTCACCACTACAATACTGGCTGAACTCCTACTATGTGCCAGGGAGTGTGCTATGCTGAGAAACACCATGGTGAGCAAAGCCAGAGTTCTTGCTGTCCTGGTGCTTGCACGCTAGTGGGAGAGAGACATTGATCAAGTAAGTGCACAGAAATTTGTAAAATTGCAGTTGGGAGAAGTGCTGTGAAGAAGGGGTACATGGTATTATGAGAGAACATAACAGAGAGATTGGCCCAGTTGGGGAGATCAGACCTTCCCAAATAAGTGACACTTGATCTCAGCACTGAATGATGAGAATACATTAACTGGGTAAAGAAAGGAGAGAAAATCAGCCCAGGAAGAAGAATATGTGTAAAGGCCCTTGATGGCAGGTCTGAGGACTGAAAGAAGGGAAACTGTGGCCAAGGCACAGACAGCCTAGGGAGAATGGGCAGCGTGCAGCCGGAAGGCGGGGAAGGGCCAGGCCCCTCAGGGACTGCAGACCACATGATGGAGCCAGGCTGTCTCAAGAGCCGTGGCAACTCACTGAAGGGAGATTGACAGGAAGCCCCCACCCACCTGAAAAAGCCTCAAAATGATAAATGAGAACCCTGTTTATACTTTATCCCCACTTTCCTCAGCATCTCCATTGACTATCAATTTGACTTAGCCTCAGTAACTGAGCATGTCCAAAATCAGAAAGAAAAAAATTTTTTAAAACATTGTTAACTTAGTCATTTCATTTAAATAATCAGTATTTTTAAATGAATTTTCCATCACCACACAAGATAAACCCTAAATTTTGACCCACCATTGAAACAAATGCCCAGTGTCTAAATTCATAATTCAGTATGTAATCTTTAGTTACTTTTAAAAATACTGGATTAGGAGTCAAACAGCCTAAAATCTAATTCTGACTCCATCACCTACTAGTCACATCATCTTGGGTAAGTCCCCAAACTTTTGTTAGTCTCAGTTTCCTCATGTATAAATAGGGATAATAACTTTTGCCCAACAGACCGTACAAAATTAGAGAGCCTTCTGTAATAGAGCAAAACAGCAAATAACAAGATTATTATTAACCTTTCTCTAAATTGCAGAGGCAAATACACAACATATTCCCTTCAGATAACGTTTCTTTTAACTTCACATATCAAACTGTTTTGCAATATTGTTACAAAACAATGCTTTATCTTGAAAGTCACTGCCCTCTAACACATTATAAAACTACTTCTTGTGTACATAAAACCACCCAGAGGGAGAGTCTTTGATTAGGAAATTTTTGTTTCATTTTATTTTAGCACATTGAAAGATTCAGTTCAAGTATTATCACCAAAGTTTTATACCTACTTAAAAGGAAAAGGATATATGAAATATGCCCAGCTCATAAAAAGAGAAGTGCATGTAAAAATTATATAATATGCTATATCCTACCCATCACATTGACAAGATGTCAACTCTTGAAGAAACAGTCTGCTGAACAGATTTTAGGAAAATGAACACTCTAGTTCACTACTGGCGGGTACAAAATGGTACAATTCCTATGGCAGGGAATTAGGCAACATCTAGCAAAACTACATATGCATTTACCCTTGGCCTAGAAATCCCACTCCTAAGGAATTTACCTTGAAAATACACCTTTAACAATACAAGAAAACACATGTATGAGGTTATTCACTGCAGCATCATTTATAACTGCAAAATACTGGAAATACTCTACAGGCCCATATGTAGGAGTTTGGTTGAATAAACTACGGCACATTTATTTAATAGAGTACTAAACAGCTGGAAAATTAAAAAATGAAAAACATTTCTAAAAAATGACATACTGATTTCCAGAATATATTATTAAGTGAAAAAAATGGAAGCATGCCACATTTCATATATATTTACATATATTTATTCATTTATTTTTACAAATAAGAAACAGAAAAGTTAAAAAAAAAACAAATGAATTTGGTTACCTGTGGTGGCTGGGGCAATGGAAAAGAAGAGATAGAAAGGGGAACTATGCAACCACAATGTTTTATATAGTTTTGGATTTTGAACCATGTTATTAGCATTTTGCATATTAAAAAAACAAAATTAAGTCAACAAGATGGGAGTGGGGGTAGAAAGACCTAAAAGTGAAAGAGATAAATTGATTATAAACACAACTGCAAAGAAAAAGGAATCCAAAAAACATTTTAACCTACAGTACTCTGACTATCCACTTTCAGTGAGATATATTCTAAGGACAAAAAAATAACTTCAACTTGGTAGGCTTGTTTTTGGTAGTGATGGCAATTGCAGGACTGGGCAAATGAGTAAATATATCACTGGCATTTTGAGGAAGCAGGGAGTTACTCGTGGAAGAACAAGGACACAAATATGGAACAGCAGAAGGAGAGAAAGGACCCTATACTACTGAACTGGGTATCAATCAGAGCTATCATTATGAACCAATGGTTTTTAAAACATGCTTCCTAGCTGTGTCCATGGAGAGGACCTAAAAGCAGTTTCAGCCAAGATCACTGAGTACACATGGCACCCAGGTCTTGCTTTCCAAACACCATTTCCCAAACCCTTTGGGAAAATGCCTAATTTCAAGGTGAACCTGGAACATCTTACGCCAGAAATCAAGGAAGTGCTCCAAACTGAGGTAGATATGTCAAGAAGACAGAACCAGTTTAAAGGGCTGCTACTTGCCAAATTTGGGACAAATCGAGCATCAAAAAAGATAATGATAGGAACAGATTACAACACACCTAATAAAATAGAATCCATGACCACACTGATATTTTTTTTTAAATTTTAAATTCGGAGAAAGCCAAAGATAGAAGAAGGCCAACTAGTAAACATAGAAGGGATGATAGAAGTAGAAAATCACCACTATACAAGTAACATAGTAATATTTGATTTCAGGAGTGAAACATTATTGAATATTAAAACCACTGGGAGAAAGATGGGGAACAGAATATTCACACAGCCCAAAGTATCACATCCCAAGTTATTTATTAATTTCAAAGGGGGAAAAAGGAATCTTTATGATGAAGAAATATGTTAGCTAATACCTTAACCAAAAGATCAAACTTACCTTCATTAAAACAATATTTTTGGCCCTGGCTGGTGTAGTTCAGTGGATTGAGTGCCAGCCTGTGAACTGAAAGGTTGCTGGTTCAATTCTCAGGCAGGGCACATGCCTGGGTTGTGGGCCAGGTCCCCAGTCGGGGGCATGCAAGAGGCAACCAATTGATGTTTTTCTCCCTCTCTTTCTCCCTCCCTTCCCCCACTCTAAAAATAAATAAATGAAATCTTTGAAAAAGAAACATTGTCACATTATATGTCTTCTGTTGTGATACACTGAGATGTGTGATACGACATCACCTATGTAGTATCCCTGTCCAAAAAAAAAACACATTTAACCTAAGTCTCATCATGGGGAAACAATCAGAAAACTGCAAAAGAATGGGCCTACACTCTTTCAAAATGTCAATATCATGAGTGAAAAAAAATTGGCAACCTGTGTTATATTAAAGAACACTAAAAAACATGAAAATAAGTGTAATGTATGGATCTTGTTCAAATGTTGAGTAGAAAAAAATTGTGTTAAATTAAAAAGTATACCACTGTTGGGACAGTTGCAGAAATTTAGATATGAACTGCCTATTAGAAAATAGCACTGTGTCAATATTAAATGTCCAAATGTCCTGAGTGTGATCATTGCACCTGTGGCTATATAGGAAAATATTCTCATTTTTGAGAGATACAGAGTGAAGGTTTGCAACTATCAAATGGTTCAGCGAAAGAGTATACATGTTCACAGAGCGATTTAAGGAAGAAAATGTGAAAAAAATGTGAAAAGTGGTGAATTACATATATAGTATATGGATGTTCATTGTGTATTTCTTACAAATTTTCTGTAGGTTTTACATCTTTCAAAATACAACATGAGGGAGGGAGGAGAAAAGAGAGCTGTTCACACAGTCACTGCCAGAAGACAGCATAGTTGGACAATCTGATATACAGTAAACGTTCTTCAGCGGGCTGGATGCTCTGGAAGTTATCAGAGATAGCCAATTTGGGGAACATAATCAATTAATTAATTACAGCACAGTTTTTCAGTGTATGTCCCAAATATTGCCTGGGACACACTGTGTTTTACTTGGCAGCCCCACTCTGAGAGGTACTTTGGCCTATTCCACACCCAAGGGACAAAGCACACCAGTTTAGAAACTGGACAGTTCAAGGTCAGGGTCCTTTATATTCTTAATTACTATATTTATTTAATCAAATACTACTCTATTTTCTTTAATGAAGACTATTCTTCAAACCATACTTTCTCCTTAGAAATGATATTTTCTCCCTAAATTGATATAACCCTAATTTAGGCTGTTTTCTCTCACTGAATTTTAAAGCTTTTCCAGCTCCTACCACCTTTGATTTCTAACTACAGTGGAACATTGGTTCTGGAACTTAGTTCCTGAAAACTGTTCCAGAAGCAATCTGTTGTCACCTCAGACCCGTGACTGATCATACTGGTATCAGCATGTAAGGGTTATCAGATAGAGAGAATCAAGACCCAAAGGTTTGTTAGACAGCCAAGATATTGTCAAGAGCTGAACTGTTCGAGAACCAAGACGGTTCAGAAGTCATTCAGGGAAAAAAAGTCTTGATTGTCTAACAAAACTCCGGGTCTTGATTCTCTCTACCTGAAAACCCTTTCTTGCTCATACCTGTTTGATCAGTCACATGTCTCTCAGGTGACAAAGGAGATTCGGTTTCCGAACAAATCACTTCTCAGTTTTCTGGAATGAGTTATGTTCGAGAACCGAGGTTCCACCATACTTCCCTTTTCCCTTCCCTTTCACTACCTTTTCCTCTTCTCAACGTCTACCCCTTGGCTCAGGAGAGAACAGTTCCAAAACTGCAGATGACAGTTAGAGGCATGGCTTCTGGAAATTTGAGTCACTGTGTTAATCTCACTGAATGCCATTAAATGCTTTAACCTAGGCTGATCCTCTCCTCCCACAAGAATCCCTGGACGTCTTGATGTAGCCTTTTTGATATAGCCCGCTTCTATAAGGCCAGAACATCTCAGATAAAGATTTACCGGTTACACTTTCTTTAATTCCCTCTTAGCACTAAAGCCCTAAATCCCCTTCTTTTTTGGTCTTCTTTATCAGCTTCTCTTATTTTTCTTAATGTTTAAATGTTGGACAGGCTCAGTGTTTAACCCTGGGCATTTTCTCTTCTATATGTTAGGTCTAATGCTTCTCAAAGTTCAATCATATATATATCATCTCCATAGTTTATTCCCATCTCTGTAAAATTTTAATAATTTTCTTTAAATTGATTTTTTAATTCAAATATTTTAAAACGAAATTTTATATTACAACTATAAATGGAAATTTAGTATGGTAGATTGAAAATTTTAAAATTTTAAATCCAAAAACATTTAATTTTTAATGTAGATTTAAAATAATAAATAAAAACCAATCGTTATAAATATATAAACTTATAAAAACACACACCCCAAAATGAGTTACTCAATGAGAAGAAATGAACTGTTCATGGTCAGTTAAGAATAGTGGAGCCCAGACCCTGACTGGTATGCTCAGTGGGTTGGGAATCATCCCATAAAGCAAAAGGTCACTGGTTTGATTCCCAGCTGGGGCACGTGCCTGGGTTGCAGGCCAGGACTCCAGTTGGGGGCATGCAAGAGGCAACCCATCCATATTTCTATCACTCTCTTTCTCCATCCCTTCCCCCTCTCTCTACAGTAAATAAAATCTTTTTTTAAAAAATCATGGAGCTCAGGGTGCTGAGATTCAGTTGGTTGGAGCATCACCCTGTAACCAAAGGCTTTTGGGTTAAATTTCTGGTCAGGGCACTTACTAGGTTGTAGGTTTGGTCCCTGATTTGGATACATACAACCCCCGATCCTGGCATGTACCGAAGGCAACCAATCGATGCTTCTCTCTTACATCAATGTTTCTCTCACTTCCTTCCACTCCCCCCAGCAAAAAAAAAAAGCAATGAAAAAATTGAAAAAAGAATTGTGGGTACTTGACTTCACATTCCTTGTCTCTTGCTTACAGTTAGGGAAACTGATGCCCAGGAGAAAAGATAACTTGCCCAAAATCAAAGAAAAATAGAAGCAGAGCCCAAGACCACCAAGTCCCAGTTTTAGAGGGTGGTCTCAGAGAGGGAGAACTCAGAAAGGAACAGTGGCTCTTTGGGGTATGAGGTGTTAAAGAACAAAATTCAACTGAGTAAATCTGAAGATCTAACTGGATTTATTAAGTGATTAATGAGCCAGGCAGCATCCCACCTAGCAACTAGAAGGACACTGAAAGAGTTGTCCAAAATGGAAGGTTTTTATAGGCAGAAAGAGGGTGAGGCTAAAAAGGTAAAAGAGTAGATTATTTCAAAAAGAAAATAAAAGAGTAGATCACTTCAGGCAAGTTCACCTTCCCTTAGAGAAGGTAGGGGAGGGGGTCTTAACAAGCAGGTTACCTCACTATGATTGATGAGGAAATTCCAGACTGATTGGTTTAAAATTCCACTCCTGGGAGAGGTTGAAACTGTAATTAGGTTAGGTATTAAGTCTTGGTGGAGCTTACCACAACTGACTCCATTTGAGTATGTTGTTTCTTTTTAACAATCTCCTCCTTTTGGTTGAACTTTTGGCCTGAGATGTGATCATAATTAACACATTAGAGCACTCTCAGCTACCACTTTGTAGTTCTTGTAGCTTTTTCTGATACTCTCTGTGTTACTCACAAGTTTTGTTTAACCCTGTGATATTCACAGGTCACACAGTTTCAGGTTCATATTCCTTTTTTTTTAATGTATTTTATTGATTATGCTATTACAGTTGTCCCATGATGCCCCTTCATTCCCCCTCCACCCTGCACACCCCCTCCCACCCACATTCCCCCCTTTAGTTCATGTCCATGTGTCATAAGTTCTTTAGCTTCTACATTTTCCCTACTATTCTTGCCCTCCCCCTGTCTACTTTCTGTCTACCTTCATTGCTACTTATTCTTCATACCTTTCCCCCCTCTCTCCTCCTCCCACTCCCCTGTTGCTAACCCTTCATGTGATCTCCATTTCTGTGGTTCTGTTCCTGTTCTAGTTGTTTGCTTGGTTTCTCTTGTTTTTGTTTTAGGCGCGGTTGTTAATAATTGTGAGTTTGCTGTCATTTTACTACACATGTTTTTTATGTTTTTTTTCTTAGATAAGTCCCTTTAACATTTCATAAAATAAGGGCTTGGTGATGATGAACTCCTTGAACTTGACCTTATCTG
>JAPYXV010001874.1:0-13681 GCA_028533065.1 Trachops cirrhosus | reverse complement strand
CATGTATCTCATCCTTTTTGTGTGCTAGTTATGGTTCTACAATGCTAGATGTAAGGGAAATTTCTGTACCTATGGAAAATATAGTGGTAAGAAAAATCATACCAATGGTCATATTTTCTTTTTAAAAAAGTCAATTACAGTTTACATTCAATGTTTTATATTACCTTCAGTTGTACAGCATAGTGGTTAGACAATCATTTACTGATATTTCCAGTACCCAACTGGCACTGTCCACAGTTATTATAATATTATTGCCTATATTTCCTATGACTACTTTATAACTACTGATCTGTACTTCTCAATCCTTCACCTTTTTGTACCAAGCCTCCAACCCCCCTCCCTTCTGACAGCCATCAGTCTACTCTCTATACCTTTGAGTCTGTTTCTCTTTTGTTCATTCATTTTGTTCTTTAGATTTGACATGAGTGAAATCATATGGTATTTTTTTTCTTACTGAGTGATTTCACCTAGCATAATACCCTCTAGGTCCATGCATAAAGAGAAAAATCATTCCAATAAGTTAGGGTGAGCATTGTTGATGAAGTAATAGTTTGCATGTTGGTGTAAATATTTAGACAAGGACATGCTGCCCGGGAAGAGCACACTAAGGTATTGGTTATCTATCTGTTATTCAAAATAGACATGTAAGAATTCTTCCTTGACTAGTTCTTAAGATAAAAATTTACATTGCTTATCTTTCACTAAAGACATATAGAGCAGAAAATATAATTTTAGACATCTGACCATCAATCATCTGAAACATTCTTTAGTGGCAACATTGGTGGCTCCAGACTGCATTTGAAACTGGAATAGAGAGGCCTCTGGGAAATTATTGCATTGGAGAATTTAATGTCTATGATAAAGGGAAAAAGGATATGCTTCCTCCTTAAAGTAGAAAAAAAGATTTTTGAGAAATTAAAAAAGCAATTGGATTATTGAAATAGCAGAAAGAACTCAATTCAGCCTGTTAAAACAAAAAGACATATTTTTAATTCTGCCTAAAAGTGACATCTCACATTACCGAGGGACCAGAATGAAGTTGGTTCAGCTTATGTTTTATTACTGGACCCCATGATGGACAGAACCAGAGTCCCCAGACAATGCTCTGTTGATGGGGACACTGGCCCACAGTGTTCCCGGTGTTATGGATGAGACGAGACACATTCACACAGACTACTGAGTCCTGTGGAGGAAAAGGGATGGCATGGCCACTGTCTCAAGGGGAGAGCACCACAACCCTTGCCTTGACAAGCTTTTATTGGCTTTAATTTGCATGGGAATACAGAGTGTATACGTAAAGCACATCAATCATTGTCAGGCAGGAATGATCAAACAATAGATAACATTCAAAGAACTCTGAGGGCTTATTCTGAGTCATGGTCAGATAGTTAAAGGGCCATAAAACTTTGAGGAACAAACTCATTTCATGCTTGGACCCAATTTTAAACGATAGTTTAAATTGAGGGTACTAGCAAAGTATGTTTCATAGGATTTTATGCATTCTTTCTTAGGTCTGATCACCCCAGGGAACTGCCCATTCCTGCCCAGGGATGTACTGTGCTCCCAAATTGTTTCAGGCTTAAGTCAGGCAGAGGAAGTAAGGCAGCCAAGACACTGGGAGACTTCCGGCAGACAGACTGAGGACTCAGGCTATGTCAAAGCCGAGGGGCAAGGGTTCATCACCCCATTTTTCTATAGCCCCCCAAGTCCTTCCCTGAGGGCCCCTTTGTGACCATGCCTGCCTTAGGTTGTCCCTCCCTTGAGGAATCTTACCCTTCATCTGCTAACCAGTCATCCATTCAGAGCCAAGCAGGGTGAGGTGAAAAGGGGCAGAGATGGTGCCCCTACAAGGAAGATAAGTTTTATCTCCTAAGTGACTTATGGTCCCAAGGTCTTTTTACTCAGCCTTAGCCATGAGGGGTTACAGTTTCTGAAACCAGGCAGGGCGGTTTCTAATAGTCTGTCCCTCTTCAATCTAGTAGCCATCTTGAACTTCTGTGAAAGCACCAAATCTATGACAATGGTATTACCTACACCTGTAAACCATATTTAGTCAACTTGCTTTCACTACTGAGGAAAACTGCTTGTTTATCCTCTTCTCCTCAATGCCTTCACCCACAAAACTCCTATATCCTTAGCCAAACATACTCCCTCATTCATTGGGGAAATATGACTTTTTTTTCCTCTTTCTAAGGCAGAAGGAGTACAGGGGTGGGGTCATTTAACTTTGCTCTGGGCCGATTTTACTGGCCACACATATGGTGTCTATTTTTTTAATGGATATAAGTTTGTTGATATTTGTTTGCATTTGTGTAGATAGAAAAAATAAAATTCTATAAAGAAACTTAATTAAAATTCTTCTACCAAAGAATTTGGTAATCAAAGAAAATACCAAACTGCCTAGTTTTTGGTTGCAGGAGCATTATCCTGCCTGTAGTCTTCCTGGAATTGAATTAACAAAGTTTGAGAAGAAAAATTCACAAGTGCTTTTCAGCTATTCAACCCTTCTTTAGTTGAGTTGTCGTTAGGTATAACTTAAACTTAATTTTAAATCAACATGTACCTTAGGCTATGAAGATGGTATTTAATAGGAATATGTAAATGGAAAGTACAAACTCATTCCTAATGAGCAATAACTGCCCCCAGAAAAAACACATTAGAGCTTTCTAAATACAAGGCACTTTAAATCGGGTATGACAAAAATGACTGAGTTATGACCACCATAGAGGAGGGTTGTTTAGAAAGATCACAGTAACCCAACTGAATGACAGGACATCAGAAAACCATATTATAATTTAACAATGGTATTAATTACAATGTGACAACTAGAAAAATGAAGCTGGCATTATAGTCAATATCATAATGCACACCTATAAAACCCTGTTTATATATTTTTGTTAACACATTTACAAACAAAAAGATAAAGTAGAGCAAGTATAGAGAATAACAGTGTGACAGTGCATGATGAAGTGAATTTTAAAAACTATTTTACATGAGGAAAGTTTCAAAGAACTAGGAATAATTTTATGAAGAAAAGATTTAGAGAAGATATAAAAGCTGTTTTTAAATACCTAAAGCTATACTATCTAAAAAAGAGATAAAGTTTGTTCTTTATGATTCCAAGTCAAAGAAGAAGAGTCATTGCCTAAAAGTTTCAGGCAGACAGATTATTGTTCAGTATAAAAAACAGCAGGCACTCATGGCCAGGAATGTTCAAAGTAGGGACCAGCTACTTCAGAAGCTTGTATCGTGGGTCTCCTCTCACTGACGGGGTTCCAGCAGAGGCTGAGAAGTGGCTTGAGAAGGTTCGTTTCCTGGAGATGAATACCTGGGAGGGGTCATTAAACCAGATGGACTTTCAGATGACCTACCTTTGCCAGTTTGTCTTACCAAGTTATCCCTTGATGAGAGCAGACAGCTATGTTCAAAGTGAGCAAGGCAAAACAGTTAAATGTAAATTTAAAGACTTATAAGGTTAATTTTGTATACTAACATGGAGAACCAAGACAAAAAAATAAGATAGAAAAATACTATGGAATAATCTTTTATATGGGCCAGTTTAATTAAAAAATATAAATTGAACATTATAGTGCTATAAATTAAATAAGAATTTATTTATTTTCAGAGTATATACACACAAAAGTAACAATTTTCCTTGAGTAGAACATAGTATTTTTTTCTATGTCTTTCTGATAGGCTCTTTGGCACTAAAAATAAAAAATCTGGATTCAGAAACCTGAAATAATAAATGTGTTTTATATAGCCACAAAGCATTTAATCATATTTCTGTAGAACCAAAAATGATACTTTCATTAGATATATGTAACAGCAAAAATAAAGAAAATAATTTACTAACACACTTGACTAGAGCATCAAACATCTGTGTTCCGGAAGGCACTAAAAGAATGCAAGTGAAGGCTAGATGCTTTCCTTTGCTCAGCATGTGGTGTAGACCCTTCCTTCTTATCACCTCAGTCCTGTCCACAGCACTGCATTAGACTGGGCACTAAGACTAGACTTACTGAGTGGTTTTGTGTTTGGGATTCAGGTTGTTCACTAAATGCTTTTTAATGAACACCTTAATGTGCTTCTTAATCTGTAGTTTTCTTATTTCCCTTTTTTACCCACCTGGAGATTAATATTTAAGCAAGAAACAGTATAATTTTTTAAACTGCCAGGATTTATTTTTAATTCCCTTGCTTAACTATTAATCTTTTAAAATAATAATGCTTAGATTGCTGTTAAAGAAAGATTCTTTTATAGTCAACATTCCTATGAAAAGGATGACTTATTGAAGGAAGTACTAAATTTTACTAGTACATTAAAGCAGGTATGAATTTTGAATTGGGTTTTACTTATGTCAGGAATACAATGCAAATGCAAATATTCCCCTGTGTAAAATAATAGCAAATGAAAGGAAATGAACATAAACTACTGATTCAACTGATTGCAATCAATGTTAGTAAGGATGTAGAAATAGATGGTTTAGAAATTTTCAAGGTTAAACGATACTAATCCACTGTCTTGAGTTATTTAATATGTCTTCAATAGATTCACATGCTGATGGATCTATATTTGTATCCTATAATTAATGTCCAGTTTAAAAATACATATTTTATTACCTCTAACCTATTGAAAAATGTTAGTATTACAACTGCAAAATAATTTTTTAAACTTCCCATTTTTATTTAATTTTCGTGTCTTCTGCTTTATTTCTACAACTCTGCTCTCATTAAATATTGGAGTCAGCTTCTGAAACATAGTAGAATAATATACTTTGAAAAAATTTAGTTAATAGACTATTGTGTCCTTAAAAAAACCCTTCTATCTACACATTTTTTACAATTACAGTATTCATAAGAAAAGATAATACAATTTGGTTTATATAATTATTATTGATTTGCTTTCACTCTTCAAATAGACTTTTGAAGTAGGGCAGTACTCCGGTGCCTCTACTTTGTCAGGTTTACAGCCATTTTTGCAAAGTGATTTTGATCTTAGTCAGGGCTGTTCAAATAAAGTGGATTAATAATCAATAAAAGAAAATCCTATATGAATTATTTTGATCTATATATTGGTTTAAGTATTTGTCCTAATAGCACATTCTCAAAGAGCATATCTGAGGCCCATTTTTCATTTTTAAAACTGTACATTAGGAAAGTAAGATAGAGTTTGTGATATATTTATGAGGTACATAACTTTATACTGAGTTAAAAATATTGCTTGTGTCTTTTCAGAATTCCTTACTTAATCATGTTATATGCATTCTTAATGTGTATATATGCAAGTTATTAACACCACATATCCTAAAAGATAATGAAAAAGTGTTTTCTTACCTTGTGAACATTGACCAATGGTTTTTGGCTAGTGAGATCAAATAAAACCAAAAGAACACTTAAACAATGGGATATAACAGAAGAGGATGAGAAAAATAATATTTTCAACATTTTAAAATTTACTACACTTGTCTAATGCATGCAAGCAATTGATGATATAGGATTTGTATAAATTTCCCTAATCTAGATCATTGATTAAAATCATAGTCTTGTTTATTTGTGTACGTGTGTCTTTTAATATGACATTGTTTACCTTTCTTGTTCACAATCACTGGATTATTTTATTTCTTGAACTACAAGTTTACTTTGCTTTGAAAAATATAGCTGATGAGATAAATTTCTGAAGTATTTCTGGAAATACTTTCTGCCTTATGCTTTTTCCCTCAAAATGCAGTTTATGTTTGTGGGGCCCTACACAAGGGCTTCTAACCCCAGGATCTGCAGGAGGTGAAATCTGGTCCCTGTTCCACTCACCAAACCATGTAGCCTCTCACGGGGCTGCACTGATTTGGAGAAAGGGAAACTTCTCTATTAAAAGGCATTGTCCCATTGCCAAGCACTGTATCCAGAGGAAAATAAATCCTCCCAGATAAATGTGTGGTTTCTATTGCATCCACCCAGAGATGATACCTTTTTATGAATTGCACAAGTATGATGGCACAAGGGTTATCACAGATTGCTCCAGTGACTCAGCAGTCTGCACTGCCAATGGGAAAGACAAAAACCCAGAGAGAAGTAGGAAGTCAAATTATTTGATTTTTGGATTAAAAATAATCTGTAAATTTAAGGAAGATACTACAATGTTGAGAGGAAAGCTTTGATTATAAGAGCCTAGTTGCGTGCACGCGTGTGTGTGTATGTGTGTGTGTGTGTGTGTGTGCGCGTAGCTTCAAAAGGCTAAGACCTGAAAACCAGAAAAAGAGATTGAAAACAGAGTAGATGGAAAGCCAAACTAAGCAGAAAGGAGGTAAATGTTCCAATTTTGAAAGAGAAAGGACTATTTGAGGGGAAGGATAAAACTTACATACTGCAGGACCTTGCTTGATAAGTTACCTCTAACTAGCTCTATCCTCCAGGTTCTTGTTTTCAAACAGGATGGAAAATGGAATCCTCAGATAACTGATAGTCCTGAAAAGAATGAACTGCACCTTGACTCCCAGAGCAGGTTGAGGGATATGATTAGCCTTGCAGAGTTTGGAGGACACCCAGATTTCATACAGCAGCTACACAGTTGATACAGTGGTAATATGCCTCATCATGGGTGGGTTGAAATAGTTCTCTTTCTTTCTTGCAGCTACCCAAAATCTTTATAGAATATTTGAAATATTTTCTGTGGCTCTGAGAAAGGAATCATTAGGGAAGAGAGAGAAAGCTGTTGGACATGAGGACAGAGGTGGTGACCTCTGAGGACCTAATGACTAGTTGGCAGACAACCAGTGCAGATAGCCTGAGCAATTCTGGTTGGGTTAGATCCTGAGTATACGAAAAATCAGCAGATGCCTCCTGTGCCAGTGCCTAGACTCTATTTTATCCAAGAATTTAGATGGATATGGAGAAATACATTCAATTGTGAAAATTCTAAATAAATTATAAATCTTTCTTTGATAGGAGTTTGGGACAGTCTGATATTTACTTATTATGGACTTATGTAAAGACAGTTGCATTTTCATATGCCCTAAGTTGTGGCTTATGAAAACCCAGACTCTACAAAGGGACACAAAAAATTGCAGAGGACAAACCTGCAGAGTGTTACTCTCAAATTGTTTCTATATAGCCATTGAAATATGATTACATTTTATAGGATTCCATTTTCCTACAGTATTTTTGGGGACTCAGTTATTGTCATGGTTTATTCATTCATGATCACAACTTGGGGGGCTTTATCAATTAACTGGAGATATTTTTGCATCTAAGGTGAGAAAAATGAATTGAGACAGATGATGCGACTTGTTTAATTTGTGGCCAGGTGGGGCCAGAATTTAAGCCTCTAGATTAAGTACCAGTAATGTCCTTTCCAGTTTCCCTGACTCTTTCCAGTGACAAAAGCCCATCTTAAAATTCTAGCTCATATCCTTTCTTTTTAAAGCAACAAGCAAAAAACACTGACAAAAATAAATCTTTTGGCTGAGAATCACAGCCATTTCTTTGGTTCATGAATATCAAAGAAACACAAAGAGATTAAAAACATACTTTAGTTTAGATATGGATATAATAATACGGATATTTATCTCTATTATAGATATGTGAATAGCAAATACATTTTGCAGACTCAAATATTTATATCTGTTGACCATTTAATAATAGTTCTTTAAGGCTAAGTATTGACTTAAAAAAACCCAAATGGTTCTAATCTTCAGTCATAGCAAAAGATCCAGATAAAGGAACCAGATTCTCTTATAGCACTGTCTCAAAGTGTAAAATGAAACATGGCTTTAGGACTCATTACTGTATATTTTAGAAAATATAATTTTTTTCTCCTTGAATATATTTGGGTAGTAGAGTCATTTAATTTTAAAGTGTGAATGTATATAAAGACATCAGTGAGAACATAGAATCTCTCAGAAATTTCACCTAGAATGAGACTGTAGATAAAATACAAGGCATTTTTATGCTAGTGTGAAAAAGCTGACTAAAATATTTACGTATTAATATCCCATTGCAAAGATCACCGTTAGCTCATTGGCCTTAAATTATTCACTAGGTTCAATGGTTATTATTTTTGGCTGCTGCAGTCAGACCTTATAAATACATTTCTAAGGTCATACACTCTACTTTTCATCTAAATCTTTCTCCTTCTTTTCTCTTTTAAAACTGAACCTTAAATGAAATTACCTGACATTCAACCTTAGTGAGTCAAACACTTTTGTAGACCGCAAATGAAACTACAATGATATTATTCTTTATATTATTCAAAGGGTGATCCAGAGTCAGGAAATAGGGGATTTTAGTATCAACTTTAATAAATATTATTTTTTAAATGGCAATCACAACAGTACCTTTTTGTTTGAGAACAAAAATTATCATATCAAGATGTAAGTTTCCAAACAATTTTTTAGATCACTCAGAGTTCACAATCTTCAATAGAACCTTTATCTTTCTTATTAACTCCCTTGCACCACAGATACATTAAGGAATTCAGTTTATGTTTCTTATCATGTACAGACTGAGCTGTGGCATATAGTTCTCCGCAAGCGGTCATCTCACATCACTGCACAGCTGGAAGGACCCTTTTTATTTTGCACCATTTAAATTTCACTTTGCTTTGAATTCAAACAGAGTTAAAGATAAATTTTCTCATTGTAGGGGTGCAAGGGCCTGCCAAGGATAGCCTGCCTCAGTGTCACATTTACAAACTGTGTTCCTTTGACCTAAAAAGAGGTTTGGGAACCCAAGAGATGAAACTAAATTCTTGACCTGGAGTTAATCTTGGGAAATCAGTTCCCATTTCTGTTTCAGTCAGGTTACCCATGACATCATGTAACCTCAGATTATAAACCACTAGCGAAGTTGGTGAGTAGCCAATGAACTGCATCTCAGTCTAGGAAGAGTGCAGTACACTGTTCAACTCTTGGCGATGTGGGCATTCTCTCTGAGTCAAATGCTGCCTCATTTTTCTCTGCTTTTCTGTGCCTCTAAATATTTCTGCCTAATTGTGATGAACTTTCTTCCTCATTCCACCCTGCAATTCTTATCTAATCATTAACTCATTGGACGCATCATTATTTGCATATTTATAATACATCAGCAAGGGAGTAGACGTTCTATGAACAATGCTTCTAAAGTCGTTTGCAAGCCCAGAACAATGGCACGCCCTAAAACTTCTAGAAATGTTTGTTCTCTGGTTCACTCCCATTTCTCTTCTGAAGGCAAAGATCTGCTCCACAGCCTCCAGTCAGACCTCCTGTTGACTTCCTGTCCTCTCATTCTTAACTCCCCATGACCTCCTTCTCAAACTTTTCTTAGTCCATAAATCTCATTACTAGTGTCTCCTTTGGTTCTCTAGGCAGTAGTAAAACTCTGGCTGCCCAATGGATAGGTGACTTTTTTAAGGCATAACTTTGAAAGAATGAATACTTGGTAGGCCTTAAGCTGTGTACTGGAGATAGAGAATGAATAGTTAGGGAACATAAGCTTAACTTGGCTGTCAGAAAATACTTTGCTGAATCCTTACCTTAAAGCTAAAATTCTATGTCAACACACAGACCCTTGGAAAGACACTGCTGTGGATAAATTGATATTGTCCATCTATAGATTTTCACCTGTCCATTCACAGCTTGGATGAAATACCCTTAGTTATATCTAACTGGATTTACTCTGATTCATGATTATCGAACAACCACATAATTCTTAATTTTCCCCCAAGATATCATGAAATGGAAAGCAGATACCTTAGACTTCACGTACACATCTTAGTTACTAGAAATATATATTTATGTAGTCAACACATTGAGCTGCCGGCATGGTTCGCTTTCACTCTCTACATTCCCTTATTTCACCCTTGAATATTTTGGTACCAGGACTGAGCACTCCTTTGGCAGGCAACACATCTTGGCGGTAAACAGAGTGAGATCTGGTACCGGAGCACTGGGTTATTCTTGTTTCGGTACCTAAATATTCCTATATATTCCTAGGCAGGTTACTTCCTTGACCTTTCTTTCCTTCCATTACCTCATCTGGGAAGGAAAGTAAGCTATTACTTAGCTCTTCGGGCTGTTGCAAGGATTAAATGATATAACGTGAGTTGTTTAAAAACATTCTGGTATATAATAATCAGTATTTGGGTTTTTTTGATTTATTAGAGATATCTGTTTGCAAGTCTATCTCTACAAATTCTAAATTCTCTACAGGAGCTTTAGTCTAATCTCAGCTACTCTTTACCCTTGTGTAGACTTTGGACAGGTTATTTGTCCTCATTCCTTTGGTTTACTTATTTGTGTAATGAGGATAATAAGCAGTACCTCCTCTATACAATTTTGATAATTAAATGAGCTAACATGTAAAACACTTAAATAGTATCTCATATATAAGTATTTGATAAATATTAGGTATTATAATTATTATTATTACTATTACTATATATATCAAGTACCTAGCAGAGGACATGGCCCATAGTTTATGGTTTATAAATCTCACTTTCTCTGTCCTCTCCCTGGTGTAGATGTTTTTGGTCAATGTATAAGAATCTAACTTCTATGCCTTTTTAAAGTAACAATCTTTGACCTCTTATACTCATATTTACTTTCCCCTTTCATTCAAAGCTTCCCTACCAGAAGCAAGATGTCCTGGAAAACTTAGCCAGACTAAACAAAATATCTCAACATATCCATTTCACATGAGTTTTAGTCAACTTTCTACACATGCAACTTCTAACATTTGTCTATACTAATGATATAAACAATAGCAATAATAATGTTAAAAATATTATGACTGTAACATATTCATAAATGGTAAATAAGTATAATTTTAAATTATAAACTTGAATATTTCTCTGAGAAATACACAAGGCTTTTCCACATTGGAAATTTTCTCCCTGATAATAAACCAGAGAACTATGGAATAGAAAGGAACAGAGTGAAAATAATGCATTTGGTACTAATTTAAGCTAATTAATCATATATTTTTCTAACTGTAGTGGAGTTTTCTACAATTAGGTTATGTTATATTTTATATAAACTGCTTTGTAGATCTGCTCACCTAGGACTCAGTATGTGCTAAAAAATACAAATTAAAAAATGAGAGGGGTTTTTTTGAGAAACTGAAAATAAGAATGGTTAACCTATATTAATTTTCTGCTGTGAAACTTTGATAGGTCTT
Source organism: Trachops cirrhosus (assembly GCA_028533065.1). Classification (NCBI taxonomy): domain Eukaryota; kingdom Metazoa; phylum Chordata; class Mammalia; order Chiroptera; family Phyllostomidae; genus Trachops; species Trachops cirrhosus. The sequence goes on along the minus strand of JAPYXV010001874.1, from coordinate 2,531 downwards.
TATTCAATTCCAAAGAACAGGCCTTTGAATCTAACTATCCATTGACTTAGTCAATACAAAAAACTAGAGGCAGAATCAAAAGACCATGTTTTGTGTTGTTCAGGTAACTTGAGTAATATTTTTTCCTTGAGTGAAGACAGGATTTCGACTAAGCAAAACTTACTTTTTACTCAAATTTGAAAGGTATTTTAGAATATAAATTGAGAACCACAATTTGGAAAATCCTATGACTCAGCTCCAAGACTCTTTGTTGCAAAGGAGCCATGGAGTGTCATTTCGAATGTGTGAGTGGCACATAAACCTCCCACTCTTCTAAGAATAGCGGTATCACTGGACCCTGTTATCTCACAACCCGGAGGTGCAATATGATAATGATTCCACTTAACATCAGTGCTCAAGTAGAGCGGGGAAGAAAGAAAAGCTGCAAGCATTTTAACTAGAAAGAAAATCAAATTGAAATATTAATTTACTGATTAATATAACATTAGCTGACCTATTTTCTCCAGCTTGTTAAACAACAAAGACTTGTGAAGCTAAATAACTGCCTAAAAGATAAATGTTTTAAGAATTCCCAGGGAGATGTTTAGCTCCTTTTTAAACATCATTAAAGATATGCCTTGCATATCTCAGGCAGTTTTATGCTTTCTGTGCTGAAACATCCTGTTTACATTTATTTATTTATTTTCCTGAGAAACTCAAACAAGAGAAATTCAGAGTAACTCGTGGGACCCCCTTGAGTCATTTATTAAACCAATATCTTACTTTGAAAATTGGTGAATGAAAGGAGAGACTCAAGCATTTGCTCTGTCCTCCTTTTTTAAAAATATTTAATTGATTATACTATTATAGTTGTCCCAATTTTTCCCCTTTGCTCCCCTCAACCGGGTACCCCCCCATTCCCTCCCGCATTCCACCACCCTCAGTTCATGTTCACGGACTGTAAGTATAAGTTCTCTGGCTACTCCATTACCTATATTGTTCTTAACATCCCCTTGTCTATCCTGTACCTACCAGGTTATACTTCTTAATCCCTGCACCTTTTCCCCCAATCTCTCCCTTCCCCCTCCCAATTGATAACCCTCGAAATGATCTCTATATCTAAGATTCTGTTTCTGTTCTGCTTGTTTCCTTAGTTTGTTTTTCAGATTCAATTGTCAATAGTGATTTTTTACCATTTTAATACTCATAGTTTTGATCTTTTTTTACATAAGTCCCTTTAACATTTCATATAATAATAGCTTGGTGATGATGAATTCCTTTAATCTGAACTTATCTGGGAAGCACTTTATCTGTCCTTCCATTCTAAATAATAGCTTTGCTGGATAGGGTAGTCTGGGTCATAGGTCCGTGCTTGTCATCACTTTGAATACTTCTTGCCAGTCCCTTCTTGTCTACAAAGTTTCTTTTGAGAAATTAGCTGACAGTCTTATGGGAACTCCTCTGTAGATAACTTTCTGCTGTTCTCTTGCTGCTTTTAAGCTTCTCTCTTTATCTTTAACTTTTGGCATTTTAGTTACGATGTGTCTTGTTGTGGTCCTCTTTGCATCCATCTTGTTTGGGACTCTCTGTGCTTCCTGGACTTCTGTGTCTATTTCCTTCACCAAATTAGGGAAGTTTTCTTTCATTATTTTTTTGAATTAGTTTTTAATTTGTTATTTTTTCTCTTCTCTTTCTGGTACCTCTATGATTTGAATGTTGGTATATTAGAAATTGTCCCAGCGGCTCCTTAGCCTACATTTTTTTAAATTCTTTTTTCTTCTTGCAGTTCTGATTGAATATTTTTTCTTCCTTATGGTCCAAATAATTGATTTGATCTTGGTTTCATCCACTCTACTGTTGGTTCCCTATATTTTTCTTTCTTTCACTTATGTAAACTTCATTTCTGCCTGGGTCTTTTTTATTCTGTTGAAGTAACTACTAATTCCTTGAGCAGCCTAATAACCAGTGTTTTGAACTCTGCATCTAATAGATTGCTCGTCTTCATTTTGTTTGGTCCTTTTTCTAGAGTTTTGTTCTATTTTTTCATTTGGGTCATATTTCTTTGTCTCCTCATTTTGGCAGCCTCCCTGTGTTTACTTCTGTGTATTAGGTAGAGCTGATTTGATTCCCTCTCTTAGTAGCATGGCCTGTTGCAGAATAGCAAACTGGTAAATTGAATGGGGCAGAGCCTTAGGTCATCTCCAGGGCAATGCAACACCTGTGAAACAGGTTGATGGAGTCTCCAGTATGGTGTCGCCACTGTTTGGCTCTGTGTGGGTGAGGGCTCAAAAGGGGACCTGCTATTGCCTGGCCTCTGGAGTTTTGTCCAGGAAGAAGCTATCCCCTAGCACGTGCCCTGATGCCAGATACTTTAATTTTTCCTGTATGTCAGTGATGCCCTTATAGCTGATGGCCTGGTGCTAAAGCCCAGAGGGAGTGAGTCTGCATAAAGTCCTAAGTCTGTGGCAGGCCCTTTAGGAGGAGACTCCTGGAAAACCCTCAGTCTCTTCCACTGCCCCAACACCCACTGGGTTTTACAGCCAGAATTTATG